>JADRCD010193730.1:0-16242 GCA_019843815.1 Montemys delectorum
GGGGGGGGGTGTTGCTTTCAGATTCCATACACAAGACTACAGAATCACAAATGGGCTCAGACTTGTCTCCAAGACATCTCAGTTTATTCTAATTGGATGTTAGTTGTGTTTTGTTTTTGTTTTTGAAATCGATGTATGCAACCATATACAGTGTGTCAGGTGCCCTTCTCAAGGATCTCAGAAGTACTGTTGGATGAGATACCCAGTCATTTAGGAAGGAGCTCTTCTGGTTTATTCTGTCTCAATAACCAAGGCAGGCCCCTCTGCTTCTGCCTGTGTTTCTCTTCCTAAGGACAAAGGCTTTTATACTTTCAACCCCCAGAACTCAGCACAGGGCCTAAGTCCTAAGGAGCAACCGACTCATATGCCTTCTTAGTTTTTTCTTATGACATCGTGGCCACCAAGAAAGATAGAGAGGCAACCAAAGCACTAAGTTCCTATTCTACTCTTTCACCTCAGCACTACAAAGAGCTAGGGAGAGACCCACTGTGTTAGTGTTATGCATGAAGCCAAGGATTCTGAGAAGTGGATATTCTCCAGGAACTGATTCATCCTGCACAGGGGCCAGAAGCCAGAGGTGTATTCACAGGAAATTTGGGGTGCTCTTTTTACAGCTCTGGGAGCCAAAGCAAAATAACTCCCCTTATCTCTGAGCCTGGGTTTTGAATTGGCAAACACATTAACAGGGCATATCCACAGTTGCTTTAAAAAGAAATGAGAAAGTTGGAAAAACACTAAGTCTGGTTATGGACAAACTGCATGGAAATTGAAAATTTAATAAGGGAGCTAGCATAGCAAGGGGGTGGAGACTTTCACATAACTGGTCAATACAGCGAACAGAAATGCACTCAGTGTGTTATTTGCGATTTGACAAGATCAGAATCTACCTGCTACTGAGCACATCAATGGCAGGGCCACAGCCGTGTGCTCCACCAGGCCTTCCCACCTCATCAGAATTCAGAAAGCCACTGCACAAAGCAAGCGAGCTTCATGGGTAGCGGTGAGTAGAAGGTCTTTGTTGGAACATATGATTTTACTTTTTTTTTGTGCCCTTCTCAAAATACTGTGGGAAGCCTATAAAAATAGGAGAGCACACTGCCTGTGAAGGAAACCAACAAAGAGATGAAGAGAGTTGGCTCAAGAAGAGGAACATGAAGGCTCGCTGTTTGAAAGAGAACTAGGGAGACTTAGTTTCTGAAGAGGCAAAACCTCCAACCCCCAAACCTTCGCTTTAAATCTGAGTTCCAGATCAGAGTGAAAAATCTAGCTTTGGGATGTTGCCCATCAACACGTGTTTAGGGATTCTTATAGAAGTGAGGTTTCATTGGCCACAGGAATTGCATCTTCTGGTTGTTGTCATTCTACCTCATTCTACTATCAAATGGAAGTCCTACCTGCCTCCTCATGCCCAAGCAAACTGTAAGCGAAAGACTAAACAGGACTTTAAAGACAAGGGTACCTGCCCAAGTGTCCACAGGCTCTCTCTACTCTCCTATCCCCTTTCCTTTCTACTTCTGCTTGTAAAACATCAGTTTTCAGAAATGTTAGTATACGCAATTTGGAGATCCAGGTAAAGCAAGAGATGAAATGTGCATACAACCCAAGGAACAGCCAAGACACAAGATAGGCTGTTCACACATGGCAGAGGGTTCACCAAGGGAAGGACATCATCAAAGGCTTGAAGAGAAATCAGGATGGGCCACTTTGATTTGTGTTTAGTCTAAACATCTTACCTAATTCGTCTTCTCTTTTAAACAGCTTATAACTGAGTTCTCTGCTGTCATGCCTGTTTTCTATGACTTTGAGGTTGTGAGACAGTAACAGCTTAAGCAAAGTTTACTTTGCTATGAAGAGATGCCATTAGGTGGACACTAAGCAAATAGATTCACTCAAGTAGAATAGGATGAGGCACTCGGGGCGCTTTGTGTATGAATCATTATATTTTTGACCATTTTTGAGCTTGCAGAATGACTTTTCAAGTGATACTTTGCCAGCCCGTTAAGCGGCAGCATTAATGCCTTGAACAGGGGTCACATTCTATCGTGTGATCAAAGGTGTATTGTCTGGTTGCAGTCGCAGAGAGACGTGTCCCTGACATACTTAGCCACTCTCTCTGCTGTGGTGCCCGAGATATACATGTAGCATTCCCAAATTGTCTGCAAGGGGGGGTTATTAAAGTTATTTTTAATGGAATCTTCTAGAACAGTTCTTTTAGCACTAGAGTCCAGGACTGGGGAGATAAATAAGAAAGGGGACAAATGGCAAGTAACTGGTACCAAGGGCATTGCAGAAGCCTAAGCTAAATTTGTTGAATGGCTGCTTTAAACAGTGAGAATGGAGTGGATGTGAAGGACAAATATTTTATATTAGACAAAATATAAATGGTGGAAAGGGAAGGGCTCCTAAATGGGGCAGGGGGACTTAAATATTTTAGACAGGATCATTTTCAATTTTAAAAACCATGTCTAGTGTCTAAGGGGTTGGTCTTCAAAAATCTTTTTAGTTTAATTATTGATATGATTCATTCCCTTCTAGAGTACTTTTAGTTAAAATTTTTGTTTCCCCTCCACATTGCATTAAAAAAAAACAGATTTGAAACAGGATACATAGGACATGCTGTGATCCATAATCACTCATGTATTTGCTACAAAGCATATGATTAATTCAAATTTGAAGCATCTGCCACTCCTGATATTAATCCAGTAAGGGACTGAGGGACAGCTCTGACCCACAGAGGGAGCCCAGAGTGTGGGTCAGCAGAGCACTGTGGTTCCAGAGGTTGACATGGGCAATGCACTTCTAGTTTGAACAATCAATAAGCATTTATGTTGATTATATCCAACTCTTGGATCTTTTTCCCCTCTCATAGTCAACCAATCAGGTTACAGAACTCTGGAGAAGAAAAATGCCAGTGACCACCAGATGAAAAGTCACCATGTCCATTCATGTGCATGAACTCTCCAGAATGCCTGTAAACCCAGGGCCATAAATCATTTTTAATTGGCTAAAGCTGGTCCCTGAAGGAAAGTGATCAAAATACAATCCCAGGGAATGAATCCATTGTGAAAGACAATTGTGGCACTTCTGATGAATGCTGTTTTTAAAAAACCACCCCTAGATTGTTTCAATAAACTCAACTTGGATTTATGAATAATTGTCCATTTCCTTGTGGGCTTCCCAGCTTATCTTTGTTTTAGAAACTAATCTGTTAGTCTTCAATAATTTTTTTTCAAGTGGTGCGATTGATACACTAATTTTTAATTTCTGGTTTTTTAAAAGCCCACTTATAATCTTGAGTGGTGAAAGATGTATAGTTTATTGGCTAAAATGTGCGAGGATAGCTAACAGTACGGGCTATTAATACACAAGATGGTGTGAAGAGCTACTTTTGAGACAGTTTGGAACACTGGTTATGAGGAGGGGCTCATGGTGCACCCTGGCTTCAGGGATTTTATAGAAATTGTAGCAAACTATTTGTTTAAACCACAGGAGTGAGATTGTTCTAAAGCTTCTCCGAAAGCGAGGTTACTAATGAACGCAAACTATGTTACGATTCCAATTTTACAGCACACTTAACGTTGCCGATAGCATTGCTGAGTGTAATGAAGTCAAATTGCAAGGGGATTCTGATGGAGAAATTGCCCTCCTGACTGAGAACGTGGATACTATTTAAGTATTATTTACCCTCGGTTGGCGATGTGTGAGCAAACACCGTGGAGTTTACTGAGTGCGTCTCAGGCATATACTCAGCACTGCGTAGACTATTTGGTGGTTTCCTGAACGGTATGAGGAAACATCTAGTTGGGGAGAAGAGAAGGCAAGGGGGAAATAACATTTGAACACTTCAGTCTCTCTCAATAGAGAGCTTAAGAAAGGAAGTACTACCCCTCCAAAAAATATAACGTGCTTTTTCAAATAACAACTTGCTCGCATTAACTCGGGGAACCATCTTACGAAGGAAATCACTGACTTTTAAAAGCAAATTTCCCTGGGGGGATTTTGCCCACTTTCTCTTTCCTCTGGGGCTTTGTAAAATGGAAAAGCCAGCATATATTTTCTTCCAGGGACCTTGATGTTAAAAAAGGAAAATTCCGGTTAAAGAAAGAGGGGTGACATCATTATGCCTTGGCGAGGAAAATAAAATATATACCCAGGAAGTCTAACCTTGTAACTTCAAATTACCTACTCAAAGACTGTTGTGAGCTGTGAAGCATTCCTGGGAGGCCGGTGGCTTCAGTACTATCCTGTTGGCTCAGCCAGATCTGCCAGCTTTCAGGGAGCCCTTAGACTACTCAAGCATCCTGCCCACCTGGGTGTGTCTTTCCTACCACAGCGGTTCCCCTCCTCCCCTCTCCTGGCATTTTTCTATCAGTTTTAGGAGTCAAGAACCATAGGGACATCATCTGTCTGGTCCAAACACTGGCTGTCAATCTTCATCCAACTTCTTTAATTTTTAAATATTTTTGGTGAATTGATCAAAACATTACAGTCAAGGTTAACAGAAGTTCAAATGAGTTTCTAACAGAAAAGGGGTTAAAGAGACATTTTTTTCCCATTTAGCCTCAATTAGCATTCTGGAATGTGAAGAATGTTTTCAACACACTTCAGCACACACACACACATACACACACACACACAGGGCTGGCACTGTATATTATAACACATGGTAACTTTTTAAAATGTTAGGTTTCATATCACAGCACATGGACACTGGAAATTAAAAAACCCGTTGTTTGAAACTTCAGCATTTAGATCCTTACTTAAGCACTAGTTATGGCTGATTTAAAGATAGAGGTGGGACCGCTAAAGGCCTTGCCTGTGATGTGAGCCTCTGCCTCTGTTACTTTTTATGATGGCTAGGATGAGCCAAATTCCCAAGCGTTGGTCTGAAGATTTAGGGCCCACGTTTCCATTTCCTTTCGACTGGCAGGCTTTAATTTCTTGGAAAATAGAAGAAAAAGAAAAACAGAACAAACAGAGCTACAAATTGTTTTTCAGTCTGTCCCTTGTTGAAAAGGCTCTTTGATATTAAGTAGGTTTCAAGGACTACAAATTCCACTGTGGAAAATCGACTCTGGGTCTTTAAGAAGATGAGGTATAGCTTGTGGTCCTTCTCAGAGCTCGGTTCCAGGAGGGAAATAGTAATTTTTGTAGGGAGATGAAGTTCTTTGAAGGAGCAGATGTCCAGGGGGCAAGATGCTTGGGCATGCAGGCAATGATGTACGTAGCCCCACAGAGACTTCCATCCCCACAAGTTTCCTCATATGCCCCAATTCTTCTCACCTGGCAACTCCCCTTTTTCTCTATTTGTGTGGTTAGGCCCCCATGAACTGTAAAGCTACTCTTACATCTGTATCTACTTCTAAGAAGGCTGGACAGAAGTCTTAGTCACAGACAGGTGGAATCATCTGGTCTATCTTTCTCCCCTTCCTCCTGTCCCCCCACCAGACCTTGGTCTCTTTCCACTTTCTCTTTATTATTTTTTTCTAGTCTGCCTCCTTCAGAAAGGCTTTATGATAGAGAGTCTTTAGTTTGGCTTTTTTTTTTTTTTTTTTTTTTTTTTTTTAAATCAGATAGATGACTTAGAGACAAAAGAAAGAAGAAAACTTTGGTTTGGGTCTTGCTATATTTTTTTCCCCTTTCTTTTCCCATTTCCAATCTGTGGTGTACTCTGTCTCCGTCTTGGGACATCAGTGCAAGTGATAAAGGATAAGGCCATGCTAGTTCTTATTGTATCTCTCCTAAACCAGGCAAAACATTTCCTTGTGAAGAGATTTGTTGTTTTTCTTTTTGAGAACTGGTCTCACTTTGAAGACTAGGTTGTCCTTAAACTTGCTGTGACTGTCTATCTAGCTCAGTGCTTCTCAATCTTCCTGATGCTATGACCCTTTAATACAGTCCCTCATGCTGCGGTGAACCACAACCATAAAATTATTTTGTTGCCACCTCATTATTATAATTTTGCTGCTGTTATGAATCTTAATGTGAATGTCTGATATGCAATCCCTGAGGGGAAAAAGTTATTTGACCTTCAAAAGGATAGTGACCTATACATTGAGAACCACTTGACCTCTCAAGCACTGGGTTTACAGGTGTGATCGTCAGTTAAAATATTATTCTCAGTCACAGGTTACTTGACCTCTTCCAACCAATCCAGGTCTATGATGCTTCCCTTCTTTTCCCAACCGATTTCCTTTCCTCCTGGTTTTGATAAGAGATAGCTTGGTAATCCATGCAGCAGGAGGGAATGTGGGCAGAGTCATTGATGAAAGACATCATCTTTTCAGGATAAACGTGTGCTGTGTGCATCCCATTGGCTTTTGCCCAGAGTCTCTCTTACAAGTTAGGCGGTTTTGATTTTCTGATAGTAGAACATAAAACACAAAAACCAAACCAAACCAAGCAAGGTGGGTCGTGGCAGCTAAGAACCCCAGTGCAAGAACTAACAAAGACACAGAATCAAGTGCTACCCACGACAATGAGTTTGCCAGATAGAAACGTGTCCATGTCAGTACAATGGAGCCTTTCATGCATCTGTCTATACCCTCAGGCAGAAAAAGCTATGAATAGTCCCAAACATCTCTCACACTGCTTGAAAGCTCATTTAACAGTGTTATATTTATTTAATTATGTCTTGAGTTCAGGAAGATAATGGAGCACAGCAGACAGCTTGAGCAAAGAACTCAAAAACTGAGATCAAATTTACTGTCTTACATGAGATTGCTCTTTTAATATCTACCATCTATCAATCATTTATCTATGATCTAGCTATCATCTGTCAATCATCTATGTATGTGCATATGTATATATGTACGTGAGTATGTACATATCTATGTATGTGCGAAAGTGTGTATGTGATGTGTGTATATGTATATATATGTATGTGTGTATAGACACATGCATATATGTGCATATGTATGTATGTATGTATCTATCTATGTATGTTCATATCTACTTATTTTGATCATCACCTGCCCATCATCTATCTATTGATTCAATTTTTTCCCTGGGGAATTAGAAAGCTTTTCAGATTTCCAGTAATTGTATGCAGCTGGTATGATATTTCTCCAGGCTGGATACTACTAGAATGTATTTTTATGTTTGGATTTAAAACAATCTTAAGAAAAAAAGCTACCTTTTTTTTTTCTCTTGAAAAAAAAAATGTTCAGCAGTAACTTCGGTTGTTGGTCTAAAGAAAATACCCTTTGAGATAGACACGCTATAGTGTGAATCAGTCTATCAAGGACCTTCCAGAGAATGAGCCTGAATATAAAAAGAATGGACTTTGTGTGCTGGGATTCTAGGGGCAAAGGCACACACAAATTTGAAATAAGGTCTTGTAATTTTCTAGTAAGCACTTTTGCCAGTGGCTATGATGATTGATCTTGATCGCCAGTGTGATTTGGCTAGCTAAATGTTGGGGGTGATCTTCTTGTGCACTGTGTGAAGGTTGTCTTTGTATTCTCTTTGTATTCTGTAAAAACATTCTCTTCTATCACCTTCTGAATGGCTTAATCAGGAGCTGAATGGCCTGTAACTATGCAGGAAGTAGAAAGTGAGACTTCCAGACAGAGTTAGGAACTCCAGGAAAGCCTAAGGAGGGAAGTTTATCAGTCAGACACACCGGTGAGTGTTGCCAGCCAGATACAGAGGAATTAATAGGTGCCAGGACTGAAGGAGGGGTAACTAGTGAGCCACATGGAGGGCAGAGCTGGATGGTCAAGTTTACTTAGACAAGTCAGTTGAGAGTTGACTAAGCTAAGGCCAAGAGAAAGCCACATGAGAGACAGATGTTGTGATGGTTTGTATATGCTTAGCCCAGGGAGTGGCACCTTTAGAAGGTATGGCCCTAATGGAGTAGGTGTGGCTTTGTTAGAGTAGGTGTGCCTCTATGGTTGTGGTCTTTAAGTCCCTCATCCTAGATGCCTGGAAGCCAGTCATCTCCTAGCAACCTTTAGATGAACATGTAGAACTCTTAGCTCCTCCTGCACCATGCCTGCCTGGATGCTGCCATGTTCCTGCCTTGATGATAATGGACCGAATCTCTGTAAGCCTGTAAGCCAGCCCCATAAATGTTGTCCTTATAAGACTTACCTTGGTCATGGTGTCTGTTCACAGCCTTAGAACCCTAAGACAGATGTTTAGGAAATTAATAAACGATATCCCTGTGTATGACCATGAGGCAACTCTAGATTGGGGAAGTATTAAGTACTAGGGGAAGATCCACCCTGAGTCTGAGTCCTGTTCTGAAGAGTGGAGGACCGATTAGAATAAAAGAGGAAAATGCTAGAGAATGCAAACATGTTCTCTTCCTGGTAAATTCTCCCTGCCTTGATGGACTGGACCTCAGAAACTCCAAGTCAGAAGAATGTCCTTCCTTAAGTGAGCTTGCGTAGATCCGTCACAGAAACAAAAGACTAACACGACAGCCATCATTAGAGTCGTCCTGATAAAGGAAGAAGTTCAAGGACCGACTCCATCGTGCACTCCCTGGTCTACTGCTGTGTGAGGAGCTACACACAGTGATATCTGTTTGTGGGCTGGGAGACTTCTCTGCTAAGACAAGCCTTGCTCTAAGATGGGAAAATGGACTGAAGAATGATGCTCTATCTTTTGTTTCTGTCATCATTAAAGAGATTTGAGTAAAACGTTCTGGGTGTGTAAGGAGCAGGGATGAACGGTGAAGATCTTACGGATACAGATAACGAAAATTCCCCTCTGCAGTCCTGGCTCCAGGAGAATGTCACTGTACCCATGGTGCATAATAGCTATAATAATAGGCCTCTGAATCATTTAACAGTGTAGCCTCACTCTTTTGTTCTTGACATTAGTTCTTTTCTTCCAGTTCAAATTTTAACCGTTTAAGAGACTTCATGGTTTACACTCCAGACTACAGCACGGACCAAATCTATTATAGCAGCAAGTGTGCAAACGAAGACCTGATAAAGATTTTGATGCTTATTAGCGAACTGCAATCCAGCAGGGTTATAGCCATTTGTGCAATCACCAGTAACACTTTCTCCTCTCATATACTAGCCAATACTAGGGGTTTTAATTCAGTTTGACATTTTGCAAATGTAAGGAATAGAAGATTAGGTTTCTAACCTAATTTTTTTAGCTTTTGAATGAAACATCTTTATTCACTCTCACTTCTTAGCAGAGTAGTCAGGACTCTAGATTTCCCTTTCCTTTGCACATGTGTCTTATTAGTTACTGCTGTGGTCTGTGCCCTGTCTCCAGCAGGCTCACACGCTTTGAATCCTTTCTATGGTCTGTGCCCTGTCTCCAGCAGGCTCATACGCTTTGAGTCCTTTCTATGGTCTGTGCCCTGTCTCCAGCAGGCTCTTGCGCTTTGAGTCCTTTCTAACTGCTGATGCTGGGTGGAAAGCTGCAGAACCTTCCGGAGGTGGAGCCTTAAGGTAGGACGTGGGTCCTGAGTGTGGCCTTCCGTTTATTTCCCAGCCTTGCTTCCTGTTCATTCTCTGCTTCTTGATTGTGGATGCTGTGTGTGAGCAGTCGGTCTCTCACTCCTGTTCCTGTATTCTCCACTGTCCGTCATGTTTTGCATGCCGTGATGGATGGTATTCTCTTGAAATGGAAGTCTAAATAAGCCCTCCTTCCCTTAAGTTACATTTGGGCAAGATTTTTCTCATAACAAATAGAAAAATAATTACACAAAGGAGATTAGATATGGTGTCACTGATGTGGTCAACCTGGCCGTGTGGTTCTCAGAACTTTGGGGGCATTCAACTGTGGGATTGAGAAGCCCTGAAACAGATTTTATGGGGCTGGTGAGATGGCCCAGAGGGTAAGAGCACCGACTGCTCTTCTGAAGGTCATGAGTTCAAATCCCAGCAACCACTTGGTGGCTCACAACCCCCTGTAATGAAATCTGACGCCCTCTTCTGGTGGTCTGAAGACAGCTACAGTGTACTCATTTATAATAATAAATAAATCTAAAAACAAAAGAGACTTTATGGTTTACACTACAAGCTATATCCTCTGATCAAATCCATCATTACACACACACACACACACACACACACACACACACACACATATATATATATATATATATATATATATATACTTATTAATGTATATATACATTTACAACAAAGCAGAACTTATCAGGACATTCTGATGGAAGATCAGTGTGCTGGGAAAAATATAGTCAGAGGAGGCCTGACTTCTGAGGTTCCAGAGAGGAATAAAGACTCTATTGAGGCCTGCACTCAAGGCAACTCATGTTGAAATTCTGGAAAAGGGTCTAGCTGCTTTCTGTTCCTGTCCTGAGAAGCAGAGTGATGCTGCATTTAAAGTTAATGTGCTGGTTTGTGTGAGGAAATCACAGAGGAAATCACAAGTGAATACAGCCATTCGGCTCCAGGCACAGTTATTGCACATCCCTGTCATCCAGGTCTACAGGGCATGAGATCACAACGTGGGGCAAGAACAAATAGAAAATATTCAGTTTGGTGAGAAAAAGAATGTGATCTTAAGCAACTTTGGGGCAGAAGGCCCTAAAGCAGCTGTGTTTGTTAAAGAGACCCACAACGATAATGAGGAGCCTGGTGGTCTACGCTGGAATAACAGGAAAGGCGCATCTCTGAAGATTCCATCCTGTGAAAAAACGCAACCTTGTTTTAATGGAGAAGGCCATAAAAGGCCTTTGAAGATACCATGGAAGAGGCTCGCTGCTCCCTACAGAGTCAGCATGGAAGCTGGTTCCACTGTGCTCTCAGGGGAGGAGAAGGAGGGGGCTACATCTTGAGTTGACAGCACAACTTAGCAGCAATGTCTCACATGGTCTTGGTCTTGCAGGCATGAAAAATACATGGTGTGTGTGTGTGTGTGTGTGTGTGTGTGTGTGTGTGTGTGTGTTGCTCCTGTTTCTTATGCCACTGGGGTCAAACAGTATATGACAAGGTTGGAGTCTCTTAAAAGCTTTCAATCTTTTAGCTCATTGTTCATGAGTCTGTTTAAATGGCTAAATGGTAGCAAATTGCAATTAAAAGGCTTAAACCTTTTTTTTTTTTTTACAAAAATCACATGATGCGGCCAATTTTCTGCTTCTTACTGGGATTCCTGATGTTTTCCTTGCATTATTCCCCATAACGGCTTTGGTAAGCAGTCCAACCTTTGTGGAGAAAGAATTTCATTTTGTGGAGTATCCTACCATTTATCAAGACTGTATGTTACATAAACAACTATATATTATTTGTTCTTGTTGAACTTGTCAGAAATAAACCCACTGGCAACTGCATTATGAAAATCATTTTGCTATGTTTCTATTACTCTTTACTTTATATATTCATAATCGGTCACATCAGTATTTAGTTCTATATCATCTCTGTTCTAAGCTACAACTTCCATTGGCAAAAATAGCTGTCTTTTGTTCTGACTTGAATTCATCTCAGTGTGATGAGCACTTCTTTTCTTTGAACACTCATATGCTATTTTAAACTTGTGTGTCTCTTATGAACAGCACACAACTGTGGTTTGTTTTTCTTCTCGTCAAAAAGAGATATAAGGAGGGAGGCAAGGAAGAGAGGGAAAGGGGAGAGAGAGGGAAGGAAGGAAGAAGGGAAGAGAGAAAAGCTACATTTGGCCTTTGGAGGTTAACTCATTCCCCGCTGTGATAAACCAGTTGTCTCAACCTTTTTTCTGTCTGTCCTTCATTCTATCAAGACATGTCGCCATCTCCCTCATTCTTTCTCCTGTGCTGTTGCATTGATTAGTTTTCCTTAGTTCTGATTTTCTTTCCTGCTTTAGAAGTTATAAATTCCATTCTAATGAACTAATAGACACCATTAAGTAAATTTTGCATGTTAAACTATTTTTACATTTTTCTTTTCTCTTTCTTCCTTTCTTTCCTTTCTTTTCCTTTTCTCTTTTTTTTTCTTTTTTTGGTTTTTCTAGGCAGGGTTTCTCTGTGTAACCTTGGCTGTCCTAGAACTTGCTCTATAGACCAGACTGGCCTTGAACTTATAGAATCCACCTGCCTCTGCCTCCCAAGTACTGGGATTAAACGTGTAGAATTCCACTACCTGGTTATTTTTACTTTTTACCATCAAGGTAGAAACAGTAGTTACACATTCTTAGTAACGAAAATAGAAAACTTTGTGTGTATTTTGAAAAATACTGTCTTGTTAGTTTTGCTTAACATTTGTGCGACCACTGGATTTTAAAGTCAGACATATCAGGTCATAGTAAAAGAAGGTAATAAGACAAGACAGACGAGTTATGGTTGTTTGAAAACATTATGAGGATGGGCATGAAAAATTCCAGGAAATGGCTGGAGCAGAGAGAATGGCATGGACCAACCCAAATGAGCAAAACTAAAGGTCGCCAACCTGGTTTCATATCAGCATGGCTGTACATATTTTCATTGAATCTGGATTTGATTGCTTGTTTTCCCTTTTGCTGGGGACCAGCCTTGCACATGATGAGAGAGGCTGGCTTCATTTAACATGGAGACCATGTGTGGTGTCATTAAAACTCATCTGTAGGACACATCAACAAGTTAAGCTGGGGCTCGAGCTGCCTTGCCCTTGAGCTTTGTGGTGGAAGCAGCTCTCCGAGAAACCAGACCCAAATCTAGAACAAGGAGTCCTCTATCATGGTGCCTTACAGCACTCTGAGCAACTCAGAGTCATACCTGCTAGAGAGAAAGTGTTAGAATCACCACGGCCATCCAGTGAAGTGACCCACAAGTGCTTAGGGTTATAAGTTTTGACTTCATTGGGCGGAGAAAGCATGCCTCTGGATCAACCAGCAGTCTGTGTGCACTAAGGTCTTGGAAGATCCTAAGAATGATCGAATGGGTAAATTTTAAAATATCTTGTATTCTGAGGTTTTTGGTATATTTAAGAAGTGTTTCACTGATATAGGCTTTGTTTAAATTCTGTGCACCACGATTTTAGTGTCACCTAGATTAGTTCCTGGAGGAGCTTACCTTCTAATCAGAGTTGTGGTCTTGGGTCATCTGCACTATACTTACACAGGCCACATATATCCCTTACTTTGTAAAACTCTACAGAAATCACATTCTACCTTTTCTGATTTTCAGGTCATCCTGTTTAATCAATCAGTAAGATCTGTGCTGAAACTATGATGCCATCGACTATTCTTCTGTTTACTGAGAGGTTAGAAAATGATCTAAGAACATGGTTTTGGAGATGAACCAACACTTACCTCATCCGAAGTCTGTGCCAGGAGAAGAATCAGGAAACATCCGTTAATTGTAGGTAGTGGGCACATATGAATTATGAGAGATGGGTGGGATTTCACAGGTCTTAGGAGAGTGAGTAGGTTAGCTATCAACCACAGTGAGTTGTAGAGAACTTGGCATGTAGTGCGTATAACAATTAGTAGAAGTAGAACATTGATGAAGCCCCTGCAGAGTTTGGTATCCAAACTGCAGCAACTATCATGTAATACAATGGTTTCCCCCAAATACAGAACAACATTTGGAAATGATGTTCTCAAATAAAAACAACAAACAGATAATCAATCAGGTGGATAATACTGAAACCTCACATTATACTAGTCCCTGTTGTAGTTGCTACTTTTCTATTGCTGTGATAAAACACCATGACCAACATAACTTATGGAAGGACTTATCTGGGCTTACAGTTCTAGAAGGATAATAAAAGTCCATCGCCCTCAAGGGAAGGAGCTATGCAAGCAAGCATGCATGGCACTGAAGCAGCAAATTAAGAGCTCACACCTGGACAGGACACACAGAGAGAACAGGAAGTGCTAGAATCTTTAACCTCTCAAATCTCACCCCCCCCCCCCGCCATAGCATACTTCCTCCAACAAGTTCATACTTCCTAAACCTCCCCAGTTGTGCTACCAACTGAGGACCAAGGGTTCAAATAAATGGGCCTACAGGGGACAGTCTCATTCGAACCATCATACCTATAAAGACTGCTTCCCCCATACCTGTACCCATGATAAAGTATGCTTTATAAATTATATGTAGCATGAATTTAAAATATTAACAGTATAGTAGAACAACTATAGCAATATACTACATCCCTGCCCAGAGGTGACACCACGCATAGTGAGCTGGGCTCTCTCATGTCAATCATCAATCAAGAAATGCTGTGCAGACTGGCCTACATGCCAATCTGATGGAGACAATTCCTCAATTGGGGTTCTCTCCATCTGGCTGGGTGACTCTAGTTTGTCAAGTCAACAAGAAACACAACACAACACAACCAAACTGAACCAAACCAAACCAAACCAAACCAAACCAAACCAAACCAAACCAAACCAAACCAAACCAAACCAAACCAGTCATCACAGCTTCCAAACTTTAAGTTTGCAAATGATACCTTCATCTTGGCCCAACCTTATTATATTAATACCGTGTTTATCTGTGTAATCCACAAGGATCCAAACTGTATTTTGACTAAGTTTTGTTTTTGTTTTTGTTTTGTTGCTGTTGTTGTTTTTTACAGCAGAATATCTATACCTTGCTTCACAGATAGACTTCCCCAAATGCTTTTGGTCAATGCTTTATCACAGCAGCAGAAAAAACTAATATACACATTACTAACTAATCGATTGATTTAAAGTAAGAGAAGGTGGATTCAACAAATATTTGGAAAAGAAAGAAGGGATGTGGTGATTGAGAAGTTGTAGCTGGCAAGGAGCAACGAGGGACCAGTGAATTCCATGTTTTGAATGAAGATATTTGAATGAATGTAAGCATCTGGAGGGGACATGATTTTGGATAACTGAGCTTCAAGAGGAAATGTTAATCAGCATTTGGGCTTCTGCATCTTGAGTTCCTATATGAAGATGAAGAGAGGCATGCAGCTTAATAGTGAGGAATCGGAACATTAAAGTCCTAGAGAGCAGCAATAACACTCTCTCTAGTGGTTGTGCTCCTTGTAGCTCATAGTCTGGAGCCTGAAATGGAAAAGTGATGTTCTCACTGAAGGTAGTGACCTCTGAACTAAGAGGTCAGTGACCTTTTGGTTGCTTTCTATCTGAGTTGTTGAGATGGAGAAAGGTTACCTGGAATCTGGATTGCACAAATTGCCAAACCATCATGCCTACCACTCGACTCTACTGGATCAGGTTAGAGCTGGGTAAATGCATGCTTCATCGTGTGTCTTTCCACATAAATAGATGTCCTCAGCCGCAGACCAATTTAGAAAACTGTGTGGTTTTAAGGAAAAAGGAGGCTGTTTGTGCAAGAAATGTGTAATTTTCAAAACCCAGGTAACAATCTCAGCTCTTGTAAAAAAAAAAAAAAAAAAAAAAAAAAGCCACCCTGAGTCTTGCCATTTGGAAGCAATCTGTACCTACCATGACACAGTGCAAATAACATCAGTCCCAGGACTGGGGAAGTCACAAGTTGTACTGTGGCACTAAGGGCCAATGCAGCTTAGAATTCACTCCTGTTTTTGTTAACTGTCTGTAAGGATGCATGCTGGAAGAGGACCACTCTGCTATTTTGGTTTTGTCCTTTTCAAAGCTCCAAGCCATGAAATACCTACAGATATAAATGAATATAAAATGTTACTATTCCTCTATCATCCAGCATCATCACCCTCTTTCTGTAGGAGGTTTGAGAGAGGCTATTAGTGTTGGTCATGAGCCTTTTCTTTGTGGGGTACTATTGAAACCTCAAATGAATATTTCTCTATAAGAAATAACTACCATTAAGTTCATGCTCCTGTAAGGCGGGAAATAATACCTGGGTGGGTGAGGTTGTAGCACAGAGAGGGGGGAAGCAACAGAAAGAGCCTCTCTCTGATTGCCTTGACAGCCTTCAGTGAAGTGCTGTGATTGTAAGGTGTTGCTGATGCTGGTGGATTGAGTTGGAAAAGCATGGCTCTTGCTTGATTTTCTTTCTATGTGGTCTTTAGATATTGAAGGTCGATGCAGATATGTTTGCCACTTAAAATTATTTTTAGTATGGATGTAGTAATACCCTAGTATTGAGGGTTTTTTTATGTTTTTGACTGGGTGGGGGGAACTGTAGAAATCAGAAAACTAGGAAAGGGCCATTGGTAGGGAAGGGGAAGATCTCTAGAGAGTGGATAGTAGAATACAGGTTATATGCAGGCAGAAAGGGAAATGGTGAGGAGGAGGTTTTAAGTGCTTAGAGGTATGGATGGGTGTAGGGGTAGGGATAATAGCCATAAGGATGTTTACAAAAGCCACATGGAAACACACACACACACACACACACACACACACACACACACACACACACAC
>JADRCD010193730.1:16252-47295 GCA_019843815.1 Montemys delectorum
CACACACACACACACACACACACACACACACACACACACACACACACCATATAAAAGAATTTAAATGGAGTTTCCTACATGGGATAATGCTTCTCCTAGAAATCAAAGGTTTCCAAATAAAAAGCCCAATGTCAAGTGTGGGATCTTCCCCTGGAGTTTGCTGGCTAGGGATGTCCTGAAGACCCTCAAACCAATATAAGCCATTGCCATTGCTCTTCATTGTCCATCAGAGCTTGATGGTGAGACCCCTTTGCCGAAGACCATACATTTTAGGCACAGGGCATGGGGCGACCATGAAGCTTCCACCTCGATGGCTAGACTTATTATTACATGGTGCTGTGTAGGCAGGTGTGGGGAGAAGTCTGCAATGGTCTTACCCAGCTGTGAAACACACGAGCTACAGGACCAGCATGGCAAGAAGAAACATATGACTTAGGATGGAGGTCTTCTGAGGTGAGTCTCCTATTATTTTGCTAAGCAGATACAGCATTAAGCTGCCTTCTAAATCCATATCTCTATACCCGTAGAGTAGGACAGCTCTCAGAGCTCATTACAAAGGTTTCTTTGTTCAGTAGATGGTGGTGGATTTGACTAATCCACAATTAGTCAAAGTGCAGCGAGTATCCGTGAACTGCTCTGCCACACGTGGGGTGTCTGCATTACACTCCCCGCCCCCAAATCTAAAAATAGATCTTGGAATAGGAGGTGGAGATATTATAAGAGCCGGAGATCAGGGAGGACCAAGGTGAAGTAGTGAACAGTGTCCTGTCGCCCTGTGGACATGACAGGACACTGCACTCATGAGCTCAAGCAGCCATGGCTGCCTTTACAAGGTCTACCTAAGATTAAGTCAGACAACAGCCCAGCGTGTGTGTGCATGTGTGTATTTATATTTTTCTTGAACATATAATCTTGGAGTGAGATTGCTTGGGAAAGGCTAAGAAATGACCTATTGTAGTAAATATAAACATTTCCAAAGTGGCTGTACCAATTTACATTTTTTAAATTAAAATAAAATTTTATTCAAAGCAACTTTTAAAATTACAGTATATTTATTAATATGATGTTAACTCTGCCAAACTACAACTTAGTCCCTATTTACATTCTTTTATTCTTTTCATTTTTATTTTTCTTTGTTTGTTTGTTTGTTTTTTTCAAGACAGGGTTTCTCTGTGTGGCCCTGGCTGTCCTGGAACTCACTCTGTAGACCAGGATGACCTTGAACTCAGAAATCCACCTGCCTCTGCCTCCTAAGTGCTGGGATTAAAGGCGTGTGCCATCACTGCCCGACTCCTATTTACATTCTTATGAACACTGTAAGGAATTGGTCTGTTGTAACACCGGCATCAACACTGAGTGGGTAGCCAATTTTCCTTTCCTTCTTTCTCCTCTCCCCTCCCCTCCCCTTCCTTTCCTTTTTTCTTCCCCCTGCCTTTCCCTGTCCTCCTCTCCTCTTCCTTTTTTTCCCTTCTCCTCTCCTCCCCTTCCCTTTCTTCTTCTCACCTCTCTTTGTTTCTTCATTTTTGATACATGCTTTGCTCTTTAGCCAATTCAGGCTTTGAATTCATGATCCTTGTACCTTACTCTCCAGGAGTTAGGATTGTAGGCATTCTCTATCATGTCTGGCTTAGCATTCTGAATACTAGTGACTCAGATGAGTGTGTAAGTATAGTTCATCTTGGTTTAAAAATGTCCTTTTATTTCATGAGCAATAAAAGCCAACCCAGTACTCGGGTAGGTTTATTGGCCTTTTGACATTCTACCATATAGAGTTCTTGTCCATGCTTTTTAAAAAATCACATTTTTCTTACTGATTTGTACTCCAGTTTGTAAGCCATTTTGTAATTGGTAATGAATGTGTTTGTGCATCTGTGTTTAATAAATTATTGCATATAGCAGGGTATTGAGGGGTACTATTATGTTAGCTCCTATAAGCTTTTCTTCTCTGTTTACATATGTCCTGAGTTGCTCTTTCTTCCCCCTCTCTTCCTCATCCTCTCCTCCCCGTCTTTCTCTTCTCCTCCTCTGCCCCCTCTGCTCTTTTGAGAGAGCAGGTCACCATGCACCCTGGTCAGGGATCTTTCTTACAAACATCCTTAACGTTTTCTCATTGGCTATTAGTTTCTTCTTCGTCGTAACTCAAAGAGTCTGTACATGCCGTTTGGCTCCAGGCTTTGTGCAGACTTCATTGTTCTGTTCTACTTTCAGGCAACACCCAAATTTCTTAGTAAGTAAACGTATGGCGCCTTGATCTTTTGAAAGTTAAGCCCTGTCCCCAACTCTGCTGTTTTCTGAATATTGTTTTGATGGTGCTTGGCCCACTGTGCTTCCATATACATTTCGGAATTACATTGTGTCAATTTCTGCAGAAGTTTCTCTTGGAAAAATTTTAATATGCTTTTCGTTTATAGTAATTTTTGACTTGCAGGAAAGTCGCAAGGTGACCGCAGAGCGTTCTCACGTTCTCACGTGCCTCCTCGTCTAGTCTCTCACACAGGATGCCTCTCCCGTCTTCTACTGTATTCGTCAAAACTGAGAGGCTGACAAGGGTGCCTTGCTGCCGACCGCAGTCCAGACTTTATTTGGGTTCTGCAGCGTTTCCATTAGTGTCTTCCTTCTTGCCAGAAGGCAGCCGCACACCACATCAGTTGTCATCTCTCCCCAGTCTCCTTGGCTCTGCGGCAGTTTCTCATCTGTCTTTGGGTTTCATGGCCACTTTTGGCAGTCTTAAAGACTGGCCAGTCATCCCAGAGAACAGCCCTAGCCTGGGGGTTTAGGCTTTTTATCTTGTCATTTTACTGGGACTACAGTATTTTGGAAAGAACATAATGGGACTAAAGTGTCTTTCTATCAAATTGTATCAGGGTTGGGATATTCACAAGAAGTTGCTGGTGGTGGAAGGAGCATTTGGCAGGCCCTTCTGTGGAAAGCAGTTCACTCTCCTTAAACCCCACCCACCCAGTCTCACGAGGGAGGGGCAAGTATTGACCTCTACTGTCTGTGGGATATAACTTTACATATTATTTGAAATTCTGTGAGAAAGATCAGTTAAATCAGCCATCCACTTATACCAGTGTGGACTCACACATTTTTATAGTTTGGATAACAATTCAATATGTTTTAGTATTTAAGTCCCCTGCTTTGGCCACACAGCTAACTTCCTTTGTGTCCTTGAAACACACACAGCCTTTTCCTTATGTAGCCCTGACGATGCACATTCTTTGCCCCAGTCTTAGAACTAGTCATTCCTCCGGTAAGCCTTCTTCCACTTACTGAAGAATGGCACTGGAATCTGAGCTCTGACAAAGCTCTAGGTGTGCATATTTTTGGGGGCTTTGGGGTCTATTAGTGGGTGATAGTGGGAGACACGCCCTGTACATACCACATACAAACAAACATATAAACATATGTATGCATAAGTGATGCATGTATGCATGTCTGTATTGAATGCTAACATTACTGTAGTTGCTTTTATTTATCTATTGGTGTGTATGTATATATTATGCATGTTAAGCTATTTAGTTTATAGTGCTATTCTTTCCTTTCTTTCTTTCTTTCTTTTTTTTTTTTTTTTGCTTATTTTTCATTGACATCCCTTTCTGATAATGAAAAACCCAAGGGCTACCACTATTTGTTTGTTTGTTCAGTCTGATGTACAAGTGAAAGAGTTCAGTGCACAAGTCAAGCTGTTTCAAAACTTTTGACCTGTTCATGAGACAGACATTGCACACTAACATAGGACCCTTACCTAATCCCCCGCCTTGGCTACAGGCATATAGTTTTCCAACAGGCATCAGCTGCCGACATTACACAGGTCGGCTCTTGTATGTCTAGTTTCAGACTGCACAGTTCACACTACACAACGTACAGCTCTGTGGCTTGTGACACATGTCGTCCTGTGCCTTCCCCATCTCAGTAAGTTCTTGCATCTTGAGTCCTACATATGCTTCTGATGCTATAACAAATGGCATTGCTCCTAAAGTATCATTTAGTAATGCCTTGTTGCTTTCACGTCAACATGCATGTAAAGTTTAGGAGTATTGATTATTGCTGGTGGTTTTTGGTGTTCACCTATAGGTTTATAAGACTCCCTTCTTTTATTCCAGTCATTAGCCATTTGTTTGTTTGTTTGTTTATTTATTTATTTATTTATTTGTCATTTATAATTCATATGTATGGAATTGGCTGGAGCCTCAACCCAGGACAACCTGAAGAGGAATCATCACCATCTCAGGGACATTTTAAAATATGAAAATATTTGACACGGTGTGTACCGTGACTCTCCCTAGTTTGCTGAGAGTTTGAGTCACAATGCATGTTGAGACTTTTTTTTCCAGTTGCATTTCCTGAATTTTTTTTTTCTTGGAAATACTACAGTCTTCGTCTTTTATTCTGTTAATATTACAATTTATAGGAATTGGTTTTTGAATGTTAAACTAACCTGTGCTTCAGCATTGAGCTCACATTGGTCATACTGAAGTAGGTTTCAAACCTATCCCTCGGTTAGATCTGCTAATGTTTAAGCAAGACATTCTGCCGGCCTTCCATGAGGCCTATTTTCTTGAGTAGCTTTGTTTAGTTTTGGCTGTCTTTGGAAAGTGAGTTGGGAGATGTGTTTTCCTTCTTTATTACCAGAATAACTTGAATAACATATTTATTATTGCCTCCTTAATAAGAAAAAATTGGGAGCTGGAACGATGGTTAAGAGCACACAATACTCTTGTGGAGGACCCAGGTTCGGTTCCTAGAATCCAAGCTGGGCTGTTCACAACTCCTGAAACAACAGCTTGGCAGGATTGGCTGCCTCTGGCTGCCACAGGCATTACACTCACATGCTTATTCCCTGCGCCCCACGTAACTAAAAATAATAAAAACTAAGATCCTTAACCTTTAAAAAGATTTATTTATATGTGTATTTTGTGTGTGGGCGCACATCTTGCCTGAATCAGCTCTTTCCTTCTGCACGTGAGTTCATAGGATCACACTTGATTCGATCCTTCAGACTTGTCTGCAGATAACGTTCCCTGCTGAGCCTGCTTCTTTGCCTATTTTTCATCTTATTGTGATTTGCAGGAAAGTCATGTACACTCAGCAGCATTGTTCTCTACCTGCCTTCCTGTGTATGTTATTTTGCATTAATTCTTAACTTACAGACATTTGTGTATGAAAGGTCCTTGTGCACATAGATCAGTGCTGGAGAAGCCGGGGAAAGTTACATCCGCAGCAGCTGACCTCTCCACAGGCAGAGCAGATTTGGCTCTCCTCTTGGAATGCTGGAGGGAAAATGTGGTTTACAACCTGGTAATCCTTTGCTACCTGTTGGCCAGGCTCTGCTTCTATTCCCCGGAATATTAGGTTTGTTTATCCCAGACTTTTCCCAAATAAAACCTTGAGTATTACTTGTAGGCCATAAACCACATCCCTGTGAGAGATGTCACTTGTACTTTACAACAGCCTAAGTGACGGCTGTGTTATCTTAGGGCCAGGCCAATCCTGACGCCCACAAGCCTTAAGCTTACCTCAGCCATCCTCCCTAGACCCTTATCTCTAGCGCTGTTTCTGAGTCAACACAACCATCTTTCTGGGAAGAAGCCGTATGCACTTTGTAAGGAGCCCCAATGTAAACACATCTTAAGCTTTGCGGCACTCACAGGACTGAGTTAATTGCTATCTGAAAGCTTTTCTCAAAGTTGGGCTGTGCTTATATATGGTAAAAACAAATGAGTCAGATGCTTGAAGTCTTGGCTCAGCACTGGTTTCCCAAATCAGGCTAATCCGAGGTGGATTCATACCTCCTCCTGATTCCCTTTCCTGCATCCCACAGAGTCTGCAGAGACCCTTCACAATTTTTCTGTTAAAAAAACTTAAAAAAACACATTAATTTTACGCAGTTATACTCCTTTACTACATAGTTCCTATAGGATTCATAGTAATCTCCTTCTCATTTACAGTGCACCAAATGGGCTATATAGTTCTCACTTCTACTTTTCTTAGTCTGTCTCACAGCCCTTTATTAATTTTGCTAGCTTTTCAGCACACTGGCTTTTGTCTTTGGTCTCTCTGTTGTACGCTCGTTGTGTATCTTCTAATGTTTGCCCCTGTATCTCAGGCTTGTTGTTTTTATGAGTTCTCAGAGTGGATGCTAGGACCCTGCTCTTCAGCATTTGCCTTCCCTCTGTGCCATGTTGGCTGAATCCTGAAAAGCCTTTCACCGTCTTTTTCAGTTAGCCGAAGGCATTATCTCCCTAATTTCTACTCTATTTATTTTTTGATCCAGAGGACTTCTGAAGATGAGTTTCGTAATTCCCCTATTTGGGTTTTAAAAAAGAGTGTTTTTTTGTTACGATTTCTAATCTCTTTCCTACAGTAGAGAGTATTCTGCTTCCTGTTCTGTCTGTTTTCTCCTGGTATGTAACCCAGTCTGCCTCTGGAGTCCTGGACTCACAACAATGCTCCTGTGTTCGGACTTTGGAGATACATTAAGCCTTTATTTTGGGTTCCAGGTTTGGCTCATTTTTCTACATAGTTGCACGAGCACTATAAGTGGTGTGAATTCTGTCATCGGCGGGCACAGTTGTAACCTAAATATCACCATCACTTAGTTAGGTTATCGTTTACATTACTAATGCCTAAGTATTTAATACAATTTTATCTATTAAATCATATGGTCTATCTATTAAATGCTTGGTCTATCCACCTTTAAGAACTGTGTGGCATATGTTACACTTGTGTAGCTTGGTCTTCCTGTGGGACTCCTAACAGTGGGAACAGGAACCGTCTCTGGCTCTGTTGCCTGCTTTGGGGCTCTGTCCTCCTACTGGGTTGCCTGGTCTAGCCTTAACAGGAGAGGAGGTGCCTAGTCTTTCTGCAACTTGATATGCTGTGGTTGTTTCTCTTTTCTGAAGAGAAACAGAGGAGGAGATCTGGGGAAGAAGGGAGGTGGTGGGTGGGAGGGGCTGGGAGGGGCGGAGGGAGAGAAAACTGGGGTCAGGATGTAAATAAAAAAAGAACAGTGTGATAAGTGCTCTGACTATGATTTCGGATTGATCTGTTTCCTTTAGTTTTATCATTTAAAACATGTGTTAAAGCTATATTATTAGGCATGTGGAAGTTAAAATCCATCTGCCTTCTTGGTGTACTGAAGCCTATGCAGTGCTGAGATTTGCTCTGTCTTTAGACTACAGCTTGGTTTAAGACCAGACAGTCTTCGTAAGTATTAAGCTGGACTCTCTATATTTGCATGCAGTTCTATTTAGCCAGAGATAGCGTTACATTTTTTTTTTTTTGTATTTTAGCACTTTATGAAGAGTATAAGTTTTTTCTCAACTTTTTATTCAGTTGAATTATATTGTCTATTTTAAGTCATTTATAGATGTAATTGTATTTAAACTTATGATTTTTCTGTCTCATCCCTTTTACGTTCCTTTACTTTTAATCAGTTTTCATCTTTTTGATTAAATTTTATATTAATTTCTTCCTCTTTTAGTACTTACTAGAAACTGTTAGTCTTACATTTTCTATATAATGGAAGGACCCCAGAACACTTTAATTATATTTATGCCTTTTTACATTGTTGTCATCATACACTTCAGTACTATATACTTCAAATCCATGACATGTCATCGGTACTCTGAGTAGCATGTACTCAGACTTACTGATATTTTGACATTTCATTCGATCCTTCATCCCTTCATTCATTCTCTACCATTCTTTTGGCTTTTGTTCTTGAAGCACTTGATTAGCATTTCATTTAGAGTGGATTTATTTGTCAGGCAGTGTCTTTTGCTACTGCCTTTCATGAAGGAATTTCTGGGGAAATGGGATTCCCAGTTGACACGGAGGAACCAGTTATTTCTTTCATCATGTGAGCTTTTCATTCCTGTCCTCTGGACCAGTTTTCCTGCTAAGTAGTTAGCTCCCAGCCTTTTGGATTTCACTGAAGAGAATGCCCCATCCCTGACCTGGGTTGCCTCATAGCATTCTGTGTCTTTGATTTTCAGCAGATTTGCTGACATTGCTTTAGGGGCCCTGCTCCTTAAATTTATACCTGCTGGAATGGTGGAACTTGTCAGTTTTGTAGCCACTGTCTGTTCAAAGTTGCTTGGGAGCTGCTTGCTCTCTCTTTCCCTTGTCCCCTGGGGACTGCAAGGCCTACCATGCAGAAATGTCACATGTCTTACACCCACCCACCCCCGCCCCTGAATTTGTCTCTGCTCTATTCTGAATATTTTGATTTTTACACTTACTAACCACATCTGTGTTTTTTCTCTTGTTTCAATGTCAAGTAATACATTTCCTACTTCTAGAATTGCCACTTAAGTATTATTTTTACAAAAAAGATGAAATTTCCTATCAACTAATTTCTCATATAATAAGAAACATTTAAAAGGTGCATAAATGATAACGTCATGTTCTTTTCTTCTGTTCCTGTTTTCTTTGTGTTCGCTTTGGTCAGAGGGCTTTGTTTTCTAAAATAGCACTTGACTTACTATAGGACCTCAGATATGACCCAGGGCAGACTGTGATGAAGTTTCTGGGTGGTGTCTACAGCTCCTATATCTGGGTGTGCCTATATCCCAGAGAACATACGTTTGCTTCTGACTTTTAGAGTAATTCATCTTAACCTACTTAGGAATTGAGCTAATACAAATTTGTGCAAAAGATTTTGTGGGGATTTTTTTTTTTTTTTACTTTTGAGTAGTTTATTCTTCTCTTTTTTATGGTATTGGCGTGAACCCTGGGCCTGGTGCACACGAAGCAAGTGCTGCACCACTGACCACAGCACTGAGCCACACCCACAATCCCTTGAGGCTTTCTGTGCTCCAAAACAAAGGACTGTCTAGTTTAAGTTTGGAGTTTCCTTTCATTAAAAAATGCAATATTTTAACTATTTCATTGAGAGCTTTATATAAACACACAGTGTTTTCCAGACATAGTCATTCTCCCTTTCTCCCCCCCCCCCCAACTCGTTTCACCCTTATGTCACATCACATCCCAATGTTGGGTCTTCTTTCTGTAATAATCTACAGAGTTCAATCTGTGCTCTACATATACTCAATGGATACGGAACCATACACAGGAGCTTGGTCTTCTTACTGGAAACCACACCCTTAAGGAAAATTGACTCTCCCTCCTCCAGAAGTGCCCAGCTATCCAAAGCTCCTCCATGGGGTACAGGAGCTTTCGATCTCCTTCCCCGTTCCATATTGGGATGCTGGCTGCTGTAATCCTGTTCGGTTTTGAATAGGCAGCCACACCACATCCAGAAGACACTTTTTACTCTGTTCCTGACCCCTGGCTCTTATAACCTTTTGCCCTCTCTTTTATAACGCTTTCTGACCCTTGGGGTCAGGGGAATGTGATATGGGTGTCTGATTTATGACTGAGTATCCAGATCCTTGTTCTCTGTCTTTGACTGGCTGTGGGATTCTATGTTAACCGCTGTCTCCTATGAGAAGAAACTTCTCTGAGGAGGTCTGAGAGTGTCTTCCATGGATGAGTAAAGAGATACAATTTGTTACTATGTTCGTTTAGCAAAATAATAGTAGTAGGCTCACCCCTGGGACCTATGAGCTTCCCATAGGAAGCTAGGAAGGCATTTCCTTTCATAGAGTAGGCCTTATTCAAGAAGTGCTTGGTTACCCTTAGAGATCTGTTGCTGTGATAAAATATCACGAGTGAGCAAAGCCATTTTGGAAGGAAAGGGTTTACTTCATTTATAACCTCCAGACTACTTTCCTTCACTGAGGGAAGACAGGCAGAAACTTGAGGCAGGAACCAGAAAATATGAGCTGAGACAGAGACCATGGAAGGACGCTGCTCACTGGCTCACTCCTCATGGCCTGCTCAGCCTGCTTTCTTACACAACTCAGGACAACTTGCTCACATATGGCAGCACCTGCAGTGGCCTGGACCCTCCCCTACCAATCATTAGTCAATATCGCACAACACAGACTTGCCTACAGGCTAATGTTACAGGGACATTTTCTCATTTATGATTCATTCTTCCCAGGTATGTCTAGGTTTTTGTCAAGTTGGCTGTTAAGAACAGCCAACCAGCACACCCGTATAATGTTCATGTCATGATTGCACCCATGAGCATATTGGCATGCTGGTCATTGCTGTGGCTCACATGATTCTGGTAGACAGTTAAGAGAAACAACAATTGTTTGTTCTGCTGGTCTTTATGATACTCCTAACCCTCAAGAGAAGGGTAGGAGCCCTACACCTGGCCCTGGACTTTTTATTTTGCAATCTATGCCTTCTTGAGTGAACATCTCCTCCTGTGTAGGGTAACTCAAATTGAACTCCTTCATATTATATGTATACACACAGACACACACACAGACACACACAGACACACACAATACAGACACATGCACACAAACATACAGACACACAATTTTTATAAAATAATAGGTTTCCATAGGGCGTTTTCAAACGTCCTTCGGGTTAGTTTTTCCCATCCCATACCCTCTCCTCTATCTTTCCCTCTTATTCCTCAGCACACTGAAATATCAATCTCCATGGGATGTGCAGGTCTCACCACTCTCTCTGCTGAGCTTTATGATGCAGGTGAGTGGACAGAACTGAGAGGACTTGTGTTGAGTAAATGTGGTAACTCAGATCCAGAAAGACACATATTGCATATTCTCACCAATGTGTGGATTGCAGCATAGAATACTTAAACTTGTGTATTAACCTGGAATAACTGCAGTATACAGTAAACTAGATAGAGGACACTGGTGGAAGTGGGAACTTTCTTTCTGAATATCAAACTGTGTTCCTCTATCTTGCAAAACTGAGGAATTTGCTCAGCTCTTCAGCTTCTTATTTATTTTTGCTTATCTTCCTAACACCTCATAAGCCACATGAGGGTTCCCAGATGTGTGATAGTACATGAAAATGTATAGTCGGACACAAATGTGTGAGAGTACACAAACATACATGTGTACACAAATGTGTGAGAGCACCCAAATGCATGAGACTACACAAATGCCTCAGAGTACCCAAATTCGGGGAAACCCAGTACAAATGTTGGAGACATCCTCCAGGACTTCCTTCCTCTTTGTGGTCCTGGTTCTGTCATCCTCATAGCTTTGGACATAATATGTGTGTATACCCAGTGTGGCTTTTTTCTTTTCTCTTTATTGAAAACAATATTTTTTTTTCTCACTTGAGATACTATAGTTAGTTTCCTCGCCCTCTACTCCAGCTTCTGCCCCACCTCCCCTCCCTTCTGGGACCACCTATTTTCTTTCATTCATTAAAAATGGCTTCTAATTGATAATAATAATAAAATAAAACAGAATAAGACAAAGCGAAAATGAATACATTGAGATAATACAAAAGATACAGATGCACAGACCGAGTTAGTCTCACACTCAGGAGTTCCATAAGAACACCAAAGTGGAAGCCTATACACATACACACACACACACACACACACACACACACACACACACACACACACATATATGCAAAGAACCAAAGGACCTGTAGGACAATAAGAGAGAAATATACATAAAATAAAAATAAGATAATTTTTTTTTAAATAGGAAAAGCCTTGACATGACATTATGAGACAAGGAACCTCCAAGATGCAGTTGAGTTCATTTTCTGTTGACCATCTACTGTTGAGCATGCAGTGTAGCCTTATAAGAGTAGTTTGTTTTCCCCATGAGACTCTCTTGGAGAAAACTAAATGTTCATTTGCAAGTGGTTGTCAACTGGAGATAACTTCTGGGTTGGGGATGGAGATATGTGTCACCTTCTCCTTTCAGCTTGAGGACCCCATCTAGTGCACAGTTGTACAGGCCCTGTGCATGCTGCCTCAGTCTCTGAGTTGATACAAACATCAGTCCTGTGGATTTTGAGGTCTTGTTTTCTTAATGTCTTCCACCCCCTCTATCTCTTACACTCTTTCTGTCTTTCTGAGGGGTTCCCTAAGTCCCAAAAAGAGGGATTTGATGGAGAAATCCTATTTAGAACTGAATGTTCCAAGGCTCTATTCCACTCTCTGTATGATGACTGGCTGTGGGTTTCTGTATTTGTTCCCATCTGTTGCAGGAGAAAGCTCCTCTGATAATGGCTGAGTAAGGCACTGATCTATGAGTATAGCAGAATGCCAGTAGGAGTTGTACTAGCTGATTTTGTGTATCAACTTGACACAAGCTAGAATCATCAGAGAGAAAGGAGCCTCCGTTGAAGAAATGCTTCCATGAAATTCAGCTATAAGTGAAACTGCCCGCAGTTTCACGAACTGGGTTCTCTCAGCCAGGAGGGAATAAATGACCTGAAATAGAGGGTTTGAAATGCAAAGTTGCGTCCCAATCAAGGCTTCACTTTACTTAAAATAAGCTAGGGTTTTTATAGTCACAGGAGGAACTGAAACCAAGTCTCTAGGTTACACTGCAAAGAAGGTTCAGGTGCCAAAGTCCCCAGGTTCAGAAGATCTTCAGGCAGTGGGCGTGCTCAAGAGGCTTCTTCAAAGATGAACTGACAGTCAACAGAGAGCATCTGTCTTAGCTCCCAGGTGTTAGCCCCCAAGCAGAGGCTGCTAGAAGTCCAATAGCTGAAGTGAAGGGGGAGGGTAACAATTCCTCCCTTTTTATTTAAAAAAAATTGCAGAACAAAGGCGTAATCAAACACCACGGTCTTGCACAGGAATTTTTACAGTGCCTGGGTGAATCTCACCTGCAGTATAATATCTACTGGCAAAATATTTTACCTGTCCTTGAGAACACGTACATCTAGTTTGACTTCTACAAACCAAGCTTATTTCGTGTTTTTTCAAAAACACAGCCACCAGCATGTGCCTCTGTCTTAGATTGATTTCTTTGCCAGAGACCTAGCCCGAAGAACACAGGTTTTCAAAATGCACCTTCTTCCGTGCACCCAATGCCAAAACATGCCTTTATTGCCTGCAAAGTCCACAAACTGTCATAGTCTTTTTGAAAACCACCTTCTCTGAAGTTATTGTAAAGCTGCACGCCAGTGTATTAGAGATGAGTGTAGGCACCTGATTGAGCTGCAAAATATCAACTCCGACTCTGGGAACCTTTGTTGAGAACAAGACTCAATTTAAATGCAAAGTAGTAAATTCAGGCTAGTACTTCGGGATTTCACCAGCCTGAAACAGCTAAATGCTGTAGGAGTGACTATACTTTTGCTCCGGGTATGAGCAAGTGAATTTGAACTGTTTATTTAGCTTCCGGAGAAAGCAAACTTTTGAATTAAGCGGGCATTTCCAGAGTGACAGAAAAAGCTGTCAGCTCAAAAACAAAAGAAAAAGAAAAAAAAAACTTTTCAGCAGTGCATTTAAGCACACTTACTAAGAAGGCTGTGGATCTGAGTCCACCTGGCATAATAATCTTTCAGGAAGCCAACGCACTCCATCCTCTTTCTGAGAAAAAGTACACACAGATCCTCTGCCCCAAACCAAAACAGGATCTGGACCATTCCAGGTATTAGTGAGTGGATCTCTCCACCTCACCATGGCATATGAACTTGAAGTATTAGGATGCCAGTGTTGGTCCATAGTGGACTGACCTAAGATGTCAGTCTGCAAGAAGTTCAAAACAAAAGCAAGGTGTGCCTTTGGAGATCTAGGAGGATACAAATTCCCTTCTTTAGTTTTCAAAAGCCAATTTTTAAGAGTGTGATGTGCACATTCAATGATTCCTTGTCCCATTGGATTATAAGGAATTTCAGTTTTATGTTTGATGCCAAAATTTTTACAAAATGA
Organism: Montemys delectorum; assembly: GCA_019843815.1. NCBI lineage: Eukaryota > Metazoa > Chordata > Mammalia > Rodentia > Muridae > Montemys > Montemys delectorum. The sequence goes on from JADRCD010193730.1 coordinate 30,000, forward strand.
CATAAAGTTTTTGCCAGAGTAAGCTGGCCCATTGTGTGTCTTAATGACTTTAGGTAAGCCCATAACATTAAAGGCTTGCAAACAATGATCAATTACATTTCTAGAGGCCTCTCCTGTATGCAGGGAAGCAAATATAAGTCCTGAACAAGTATCAATACAGACATGTATATATTTAAGCTTTCCGAATTCTGCATAATGAGTTATATCCATCTGCTAAGTATGATTGGGCATAAGGCTTCTTGGATTTACCCCTAAATGCAGAACTGGAGATAAATAACACAATTAGGGCATTGTTTTACAATCATTCTTGCTTGTTCTTTGGAAATTTTATGTTTAAGTCTTAGGTATGGCTAGAAAGATGGAATTTATTATGATCCCGTTTAGCTAGTGCAACAGGATCTGAAACTAAGACTTCTCCTACAAGAGCTCTGTCAATACAATTATTACCTGCAGGCAATGGTTCAGGAAGACCAGAATGAGCTTGTATATGACCAATATAAAACTGATTTTTTTCATGCAAGAATGACATTTTGCAATTGTGAAAATAAGGATCCTGCTGTAGTATTAAAATTAAATGTACCACAAGTTTCTAGTAAAGGAACTGACTGTGCCATATATAGGCTATCAGTGAAAAGATTGAAAGCATCAGTCACAGCCTGAAACACATTTAATACTGCTGTTAATTCAGCTAACTGAGCTGAGAGACCAGGAGTTTCTATGACTACCTGTTGATTATTCATAAGATATTCAGCTCATCCTTTAGAGGAACCATCAGTAAATACCACAAGGGCATTACTCAAAGGCTGTAAAAAAGTCATGTTAAGAAATATCACTTCATGCACATTTAATAATTTTATCAATTTATCCTGAGGATAATGATTATCTATAATTCCCTGAAATCCTATCTGAGCGAGCAACCAATCTGTGCTATGCTGTTTTAACCAGGAATCTTGCTCTAAAGTAAAAGGCTGAATGATAACATCTGGCTCTTTTCCAAAATAAGTCAGTGCTTGCTTTCTACCAAGCATGATCATATGAGCCTCATAATATGGCAAGATATTACGTTTAGGAGACACCCTTGAATGTATCCACATGAGAGGTGCTTTTTGCCATAACAATGCTGTAGGAACATGAGCTATATTGAAAATTAACAAATGCAAAGATAAAATAATCTATATAAGTAACAAATTGATTTTCAATAGCTCTTTCTACCTGCTGTAAAGCTGACATTCCTTCTCTAGTTAAAAATCTAGGAGAATTTGGATCAGAATTACCTCTGAGAATATCAAATAAAGGTTTCAATTTTCCTGTAGTAAGCTTTAGATAGGGATGAAGCCAATTGATATCACCTAACAATTTTTGAAAATCATTTAGAGTTTTTAATCTATCTCTATGAATAACTATCTTTTGGGGAATAATAGATTAATCCGTGAATGTAAATCCTAAATAATTCTACAGATCATGAGTTTGCACCTTTTCTGGAGCTATCTGCAGTCCCTTTTCAGCTAAGGCAACTTGTACGTCTCTATAACATAAAAGTACATCCTGAGAATTTTTTCCTGCTAATAGGACATCATCTGTGTAATGGGCAATATATATTATTGGCCATTTTTTCCTTATAGGATCAATGACTTGTGCCACAAATTTTTGACATAACGTAGGACTATTAGCTATTCCCTAAGGAAAGACTGTCCATTGATATCTTTTCATAGGTTCTTTAAAATTAATAGATGGAACACTAAAAGAAAATCTCTCACAATCCTCAGGGTGCAAAGGAATTGTAAAGAAACAGTCTTTTAAATCCATAACTATTTTATAATATCCTTTTGGAATTGCCACTGGAGATGGAAGTCCAGTTTGCAATGTTCCCATAACTACCATTGTTTCATTTATCTTTCTTAGATCTTGTAACAATCTCCATTTACCTGATTTTTTTCTTGATGACAAATATTGGCATATTCCATGGGGAATTACATTCCCTCAGATGTCTTGCTTCCAATTGCTCCTGAACTAGCAAAGAAGCAGCTTCTATCTTTTCTTGAGATAAAGACCACTGATCAACCTAAATTGGAATATTATTAATCCATTGAATTTTATCTGCATGGGGCACAGGCAAGATAGTGGCCATCATGGAAAATGCTTCAAAGCTTTACTATTAAGATGAGGCTTAGGGCCTCCAGATGTTCTAATGTCCTGTTCTGACCTCTGCTTATTAGCTATTTCACTGGGGCTGCACAAAGCAAGACCCATTTGTGACAACAGATCTCTTCCCCACAGAGTAACAGGCAGATTTGACATAACATAAGGCTGAATTTGTCCTGAATTACCTTCCTCATCTCTCCAGGTTAGAAGCTTAGAGCTTCGTTTTGGGTTATTGGCATAACCAATTCCTTGGAGATGAGTTATTGTTTCAGATAAAGCCCAAGTTGAGGGCTAGTCTTGTCCTCGGATGATAGTCACATCAGCTCCAGTATCTATTAAACCTTCAAAACTTTTTCCTTCAATAATTAATTTAAGATTAGGTCTTTTGCTAGTGATAAGATTGTACCCAGTATACATCAGAAGAACCAAAACAACTCTGTTCTCTCTCCTTTTTAACAAAATTAGAAGGCATTGGATACAGAGGGATTAAAATAAACTGAGCAATTCCATTATTCAATTTCTGCAACTTGATTTTAAACTCCAATTTACTTAATTGTAAATCTCTCTGATCCTTCTCTACTATCATAGTGGACCTAGAATTACCAGATGATGCGTATGAAAGCAACTTCTCTCTATGAGACTTAGTAGTTCTGCTTTCTGAAGAAGTATTTTGAGTCTCTTCTCTTTCCGTATCTGAACTCCCTGATTCCTGTGAGCTCAGTTCGCTTTCTGACACTCTCTCCTCTATGATTTCCTTCACGAGTGCCCAAAGGCGGAGAGTGAATGTTTCTGCCTGATTATTCCTCAGAGTTTTCCCAATTTTTCCCCATGTTCTTTTATTTAAATTACTTACTTCTTGAATCCATAGGCAACAAGATTCTATCTCATCTGACAGATCTTTCAATGCATTTTTTCCACTCTGATTCCTCTTGCCTGAAGCCACTTATTTACACTCTGTATCACTGCTTTTTGACTCATTCAAACCCATACTCACTGTCACACCACCTAGGTGAATTAAAACGCCGGGTCAGCGCCAATCCAACCTAGCCCTGTACCCTTCTTACACACACAGCAACCCTTCTACAATGTAAAAATAAGGCTAGCGCTAGCATCAAAATTGCCTACTGTGCAGAGTGGTGTACGGCCTTTTATCCTTACCTTCTGAATGTTTAGGTAGAGCTCTGCTTTGACAGTATGTCCTTTATAAATCCTCCACACCTGAGTCCACGAGTTCAGGTGCCATCTGAAACTGCCCGCAGTTTCACGAATTGGGTTCTCTCAGCCAGGAGGGAATAAAGGACCTGAAATAGAGGGTTTGAAATGCAAAGAGAAAATATGAAGCCAAGTTGTATTCCAATCAAGGCTCCACTTTACTTAGAATAAGCTAGGGTTTTTATAGTCATAGGAGAAACCAAAACCAAGTCTCTAGATTACACTGCAAAGAAGGTTCAGATGCCAAAGTCCCCAGGTTCAGAAGACCTTCAGGCAGTGGGCATACTCAGGCGGTGGGTGTGCTCAGGTGGCTTCTTCAAAGAGGAAACAACAGTCAACAGAGAACATCTGTCTTAGCTCCCTGGTGTTAGTCCCCAAGCAGAGGCTGCTAGAAGTCCAATGGCTGAAGTGAAGGGGGAAGGTAACATATAAGGTGAAGTAGAAGTTTCTGGTTGTGTCATGTGATGCAGACACACGTGGCGTTTTGCTGAGGCAAGGCCTGTGAGAGGACATGTGATGTTTGGAGAGAGTATAAATAGGACTCAAAGGACAGTGACGGTGTGCTTGCATTGTTAGCTTAACAGTGTTTCCTTGGTCTCCCATCTTCCCTGATCTTTGTTTCATTGAGAGAGGCACTGCAGAAAACTTTACCTGGCCTCCAGGCTGATTCTGGTTGCTCCTGCTAACTTGGACCATTTGGTGGAGGCCTGGCTGTTTCTGCTGGATCTGGTGCTGATTTGTGCTTGGTATCCTGACACAGTTGAACTTCTGGTATCCTGACAATTGAGATTGGAATTGCCCCAAAGAACTTCTTCTAAATAGATTCACATCCCCTTGTCCTATTTACCATCTTTTCTCCCCTTCCTTTGGATGGTCGGAGAGAAGGGGGATCAAAGCATTTAAGAATCCTTATTATAGTAGGTTTTGAAAAATATAAGCCTACAGAAAGGCATTTTATTTATTAGTGATCAATAGAGGAGGGCCTAGCCCATGGTAGATGGTGCTATTCCTAGGCTGGTAGTCCTGGGTTCTATAAGAAGCAAGCTAGTAAGCAGCACCCCTCCATGGCTTCTGCATAAGCTTCGGCCTCCAAGTTCCTGTTCTGTCTTGACTTCCTTTGGTGATGAACAGCAATGTGGAAGTGTAAGCTGAATAAACTCTTTCATCTCCAACTTGCCTTTTGGTCATGGTGTTTAATTACAGCAATCGAAACCCTAAAACAGGAATCATTTTACTGATACTTTTATTTTAAGAACAGAAGTATCCTAGGTCCCTTGGCTATCTATTCTCAGGATCTTGGTCACCCAAGCAGTGTTGGGTATGGGTTTCATCTTGAGGAGTGGTTCTTAAGTCAAATCAGATATTGTTTGGTTATTTCCACAGGCATTTAACTAGCAGGTCTTGCAGGCAGTGCACCATTGTAGAGCAAATGGGGTTGTTGACTGGGTTGGTGTTTAAATTTATCTCTGATAGCATGCAGAGTACCTTCCTGCACCAAAGACGATAGCAGATAGGGACAAAGGCTCTATGTGTGTCTCAGTTGGACTTCTCTATGTTCAGTGAGTTATGTAGGTGTTTTCTTCAGCAATGTGATCTTGCCATCAACTTGTGGAGAGAAACTGACAGTCTTGGTAACATCCTGGGTTGTTTGGGGATTCCCATGGAACTCCTTTGGCCAACTGGTATTGAAGGCTTCATCTAGTGACAAGCAGTGGCCAGATGGACTCTGTCTCCCCAATTATTTGGCAATTTCATTTAGATAATTTTCATATTTGTATATGTTTTAGGAAGCCTACCCTCTATCAGTTTTCCATACTACTCCTCAAATGACCCTTACTTTTAGCTGTTTCTCTCTGTAATACCCACCTTGTCCTTCTCTTCTCTCCCTGCCACCACTTGATCCTCCCATTCCAGCCCCTCCCCCTACTCATCCATAACTGTCTATTCTATTTCCTATAACTTTAATTTTTCCAAATCCTATTTTTAATGACGGTTCTCAAATGCTTTAACCTCTGTTGTAGCCCATTACCCACCAGAGGTAGTAGACAAGAAAAGATTCGGGGGAAGTGGACCTGTTTAGAAAAATTCTTTGGAGCAACTCCTGTCTGTGTTGTCTGGAAATCAACAGTTCAGTTCTCAGGTTAGCAGGTAGTGGCAGCTTGATCTCTTTGCAAACACTTCAAGGATATACTAGCAGTACATTTTGGTAGAGTTTGGTTAGCAACAGTGGTGACATGACCTAGCAGAGACATCCAGGCCTCAGCCTCAGCTCAAGTCTCCAGGAGGGACCAGGAGGAATGCTAAGAGAAGTTCTTGGCTGTGCCTCAGGAAAGCGGAGATCAGTGAAGACAAGAGACCTATAAGCATTGTACAGCTAGCTGTACCAGCAAGCCAAGCTCTGTCTTTATCATTCCGTGGAGTCCTATTTATAACTTCCAAACATCATGTGTTCTCCATGTACGGTTCTCCTCAGCATAGGTCTTGCTGCAGCACAGGCATCCAATCAGCTCGAGTCCAAGGAAGTGACAAGAAACTACAGCCCACCACCAGAAATTTTTTGGTGCATTTCTCTCTATGGTGTCCCAACAAATATAGCTCAACTATACAATGTAAGACGGACCAATATATGCGTGAGCAAAGAACTCTTCATCATGTGTCTTTTCATGTGCTTGCTTTAGCAGAACATCCTCTCTCCTGTGTCTGCTTCAGCGAAATGATCCTGCACGAGTCGGCCTTAGCCTCTCACACCTGTGTCCACTTTAACAAAATGTTCTTTCACCTGCTTGCCCCAGCAAAACACCATATAACTGACTTTCCAAGAACCCTCAAGTTTCCACTTCAATTTTCCTGTCCTAATGAGATCCATCTGTCTCCCCTAGTACCTCACTAAACATCTAACCTCTGTGGTTCTACTGGGTATAGCTTGGTTATCACCGAATTAACAGCTAATACCTACTTATAAGTGAATACATACTGGATTTGCCTTTCTGGTAGTGGGTTACCTCACTGAGGATGATGTTTTTTAGTTCCATCCATTTATCTATGAATTTAATTTTTAATGTCTGAGTGATATCCATTGTGTAAATATACTACATTTTCTTTATCCATTCATCTGTTGAGGGACATCTAGCTTGTTTCCAATGTCTGGTTTTTATGAGTAGAGCAGCAACGAACATGATTGAGCAAGTGTCTCTGTGATAGGATGAAGAGTCCTTTAGGTATAGGCCCAGTGAGCTGGGTTTTGTGGTACATGGAGTCCCATTTTCCTGAGGAACCACCACATAGCTCTTTGTTTGTTTCTAACCATGGAAAGATTGTTCTTTACCAAGAGTTGCTCTTCACTAGAGAGTTATAAAATATGACTCTTGACAGCAGTGTCTCAGTGTATGTGTAGGATGTATAGAAGAAATCCCAAGATTTTTATGAAGATCAAATTAGATATTATGCAGGAAGTCCCTCAGCAAACTACAAAGTTCTATTACATCCTATAACAGTGTGATCCAAATGCAGACACACTTGCTCTGAAAATCCACAGCAATATGACAGAGTCACATATCGAATGTCTCAATCTTTAAACTATGAGTTCTCTGGAATGGGATGGACCAATCTAGTGAGAGTTCTACTCATTGTTGAATTTAGAATGACTCAGAGGTCTAATACCTAGGCATGGCAAGGACACACAAAAAAATATTGGAAAAAAAAGTAATAGCAAAGAAATTTCCAAGGTAAATGAAGTGAGACACTCTAGATTTTCAGATCCCAGCAGTAAAAAGAATAAGGTGAGTCAAGGACACGAGAGTGAAAGGTGTATGGGTTGGATAGTGGGCTATTGTACAGGCAAGAGCCTGGGACAGCATGGCAGAGCACATATTGTTCGTTTCATAGATGAAGATGCACAGGAGAAAGCAGCTGTGCAGGCTCTGCTTCACAATCCAAGATTTAGACTTTGCAGGGGCTCCAAGTGGCTAATAGAATCACTTCTATGTAGAGTTTGGCATGCATGTCAGTATCATTCCTTATGTAAAGGCACTGTATGTTATTGCATAGAGAACTGTTAGCTGTTCCTCAGCTCTCTGCCTGTTAGTGTGGGCTGGAGGAAGGGTGTGAGGACACAAAGGAGGATGTACGTAAATGAACCCAAGGAAAGCATGGCAGTGCTGAGGTAGCTGCCAGTCATAGTCTCACTTAAAATAGCAGCACACGGTGCTTTCTGCTTAGTATTGGAAGCATTATTTTTAACATTGTCCTTACTATTGCATTACTGATTTGTTGCTGTTGAATTGGTATGGTCTAGTGATAGTGGTGACATATCAAAGATGGGTGTCCTAAATGTATGTGTCTGTTTTTTTTTTTTTTTTTTTTTTTTTTTTTTTTGTGCCTCCCACCAAAATTCTGTTAGGAGTGGTGCAAGACCATACCCTCCTCATCTTGTTCAAAGAATTCATTATCAACAACCATTTCTCTTCTTTTCCCCCTTTAGTTGGTAGCTATGTCTCCCTGTGAGTGTAACCATCTTCTCATTCAGTGCAGTAGATTGTCTCAAAGGGCAAAGGCTAGGATTTAGTGCTCCACTCCTACCAAGCACTCTATCTTTATGCACAGGGTCTTATAATGGAAGGAGCTGTTTCTAAATGAATTTCACCTATTTTTAAAGCAGGTCTTATAATAACTGCAGTAAGCATTGTGTGATCACCTAGATTCAATTCAATAGATACTGTCACGAGAAGGCTTACATTTACTACTCGGAGATATGAAGGTACCTCCATAATCAACAAGAGCCACATACGTAGATTCAAAATGGGGACACAGCAATACTGAGCGGGAGTGAATATGAGATGTAAATGCCGGTAGAAGAATGTATCTGTCACAAAAGGGAGAAAACAGACATGCTGGAGTTTTATAAAAGAAGAAAGAGGGATCAAAGCATTTTATGTAAAGCAGGACTGTAGAGAGCCACACCCAAGCCAGCAGCCTCCATTAGAAGATGGCGCCGGTATCCAGTTTCTTCTCCCCTTAACACGTAGTCTGCACATGTGCCTAGGGCCAAAAATGCCAAGTCATAGCCTATCCCGAGGCGTCTCATGAGGTAATGAGCAAACAGTCAATCAGAGATGAACACGCCGCTCCAGGGTGTATATAAGCGGTGCATTCTCCAGGGCTTGCTCTCTCCTTGCCACATGGTAATAAAGGTTTGCTGCAGAAGGATCCTGTGTGTGTGTCCGTGTATTCCTGCCGGCGGGAAAATAGCACGGACCACACTTGGTGCCGGAAACCCGGGACTTCACCATCACCGGCACTGAGGAGACCCCCGTTTTTCGGGGAGGGTCTAGAACTGCAGAACAAAGGTAAGCTCTGAGAGGCATGTTTGGTCTTGATCTACAAGACAGTATGTCAGAAACAGAGCAAGATAAGAGATTAGGAGCTCAGAAAGAAAAAAGAAAAGGCATGCCAAAGAAGATAGGCCCTTCCAAAGGCGTTCAGTCCGTGGAAGTGAGAGACAAGGGAAAAAACGCCCTGGGAGAGAAATGTAAGGAGAAACAGGCCTCATAAAAGAGATCTCTTTATTCGATAAAGGAACTAGAGGTTTTGGGGCTTGATAGTTCTGAGTTAAAAGAACTAGGTCCTGTTGAGGAAGCAGCTCGCTGGGAGGAGCCGCTGCCGCCGCCAAATTGAAAGCGAGAGAAAGATGGCGGTGGTAGGCAACGCAGTGCCTTGCAGAGCCCGGTCTGGAGGGGCCTGGGGCAGCAGGTCTCCTCAGTCTGGGCTGCGATTGCAGCTGGGCCTAGCGGCCGGGCCAGCACTCATAGTGACAAACTGGTGGCCACTGTGTGGCCCTACCGGCAGCTGGCGCTTCTGCGGCGCCTCACCATGCTACCATTTGCTGGGCTACTGTACCCAGCCTGGCTGAGCGCCGCCGCCAGAGGTTGCTGGGAATGGGGCAGAAGGCGAACTCCCAGGCAGCATTAGAGCAGAACCGCGAGGCTTCCCGGCCGCTGCAAACTCACAAGCAGCATTGGAACAGATAAGGGAGGAGCATTTGGTAGAGTCAGAGAAGGAGAGCTGGATGCGGGGCCTACTGTCGACTCTACAGTTAGAATTGAATTGTCACGTGTTTATCCAGTTTTTCAAGATACACAGGGTCAGTGTTATCATGAGCCCTTAGATTTTAAGGTTATAAAGTCCTTGGCTGAGTCCATACTTACGGATCACAGCCTCTTTCACTTTAATTTGCTAATGAACAGTCAGATGCTAATCACGCAGCTGGGAATCAAGCTTGGGATAGGGATATGCCTTTGGGGCAAAGTTGCTTTGCTGTTGATTAGCAAACAGACTTTCAGATTAATCTACAGACTGGTCGCCCATTGCAAGTCTTTAAACAGGTGAATCAGATTGGTAATAAAGGGGAGGTAAGCAGAAATCTTACAAAAAAAATTTTTTTTTTTTTTTACAGGGCACCATGGAGCCGTTTTCTGACTTTGTGGCTAAATTAGTAAAAGCTGCAGAGAGAATCTTTGGTGATCCAGATGCAGCCATGCCACTGATCAAACAACTAGTGTATGAACAGTGCACTAAGCAATACCGAGCCGCTATTACTCCATATAACTAGAGGCTTGGATGAAGGTGTGTAGAGAGCTTGGAGGCCCGCTAACCTATGCAGGAAGCAGCTGCTGTGATGCAGCTGAGTAGAACAAATAAATACCCTTTGGCAGCTAGTACAAGTAGGCTGCGAGTGGAAATATCCTGGCTTGTGTCTGATTTCCATACAATCCTCAAGAACAAGACATCATAAAACGGGCTCACCGCACACTAAAATCTTATCTAATAAAACAAAAAGAGGGAGTCGAGGAGGCTCTACCCTTAGTGCCACGAGTATAGCACTCTTTACTCTTAATTTTTTATGTCTTGACTGACCAATAGAAAGGCCTGGATCCTATTTTAATAAGATCCAGGGGAGCTGTTTGTGTTTTTCCGCAGGACGAAGATAACTCATTTTGGCTGCCAGAGCGACTGACGTGACGACTCGTGGCATCTGAAGATGACCCCTCGAAGGACTCATCTGCAGACATTTTCAGTCCTCATCGTGATTCTCCAGATTTGGGTTCCTAGTATATGGGGGGAACAGCGATGGGCTATATTATCTGCCTATCCAAAGCCTATGCCAATTAGATATAATTCAGTTGTGTTCCCTAAGCTTTTTATAACTAATAAAACTGTGGGTTTGCCATACCTCCCATATGACCCTATGTGGGCACCCTTAGGAGAGAATCGCTCTTTGGTAGAGAGAGGCTCTCTTTGTTTCCAATTCAAGGACGATGGAGACTGTATAAAGTTAGCAAGTCAGGCCTTGGGAATGTTTGATGACGAACAAGGAGGCTGGTTATACTCTACTCAAAATACCAGCAACACAGACATAGTCATTACAAGCAATACCTTTTGGCAAAAGGCAATTTGGATCAATGGTACTTTTATATCACCTAATGCCATTTATAAGGAACGTCCTTCTCAACCTAGGATAGCTCCCCATTGTAGTCTAGATAATGAAGAAACCATTCCTCCTTGGTCTGATTGTCAGTCCTTTCTTACTAGTTGGGCAAACCAGGATAAGACCTTTTCCTTCTCCCCTAATATGAGCTTTGACCCGGAAGGAGAGGAGGATATGAAACAGGGGATATTTATTCAAGATTTCAAGGTACATCCTTTCCATAAGTGGTTACTCTGTGGAGTTAATGGTAGTTGCACAGATCTTAGTCCATTGGTCTTTATTCAGGGTGGAACCACAGGGAAAGCTATCTTTAATGGCGTTTCCAAAATTTATCAGTTTCATAAGATAGCAACCCGGAGACCTGATGGAACCTAGAAAATATATAATAATTCTACTTTAGAAATTACTGGGGTTGATAAAATTCTAGAACAAATTGACTTTTCACCTACCCCGGTGTGTGTTTATCCCCCCTTCCTGTTTATTCTTTCAAATTCTTCATTTGAAAATTGTACTAATGATTCCTGCATAATGTCTCAGTGTTGGACCACCAAACAGGCAAGGTGTGCCATGGTTGCTAAAGTGCCAAGATGGGTTCCCGTTCCCGTAGAAATCCCATCTACTCTGTCATTATTCAGACAGAAAAGAGATTTTGGAATAACCGCAGCCATTATAACGGCGATCTCTGTCACCGTGGTTGCAGCTACTGCTGTTGGGATCGCCATGTCTACCTCAGTCCAAACAGGCACAGTTTTAAATCAACTATCTGCAACGGTGGCAGACGCAGTCGACCATCATATTTCTGCTAGTGCCCAATTAAAAGGCGGGCTGATGGTGGTCAATCAGCGCATTGATTTAATAGAAGAAAGATTGGATATTCTTTTCCCACTAGCCCAATTGGGGTGCGAAAGAAGGTTGGGTGCCCTGTGCATTACCAGCATGCAGTATGATAATTACACACAGGCAGCTAACTTGTCTAGAAAATTATCTTTATATCTTGCAGGGAATTGGTCGGAGGGATTTGATGAGACCCTTGAATCATTGCGAGCGGCAGTAGTAGCCATCAACTCGACACGAGTGGATCTATCACTGACTGAAGGACTCTCCTCTTGGATTTCTTCAGCCTTTTCTTTCTTTAAGGAATGGGTGGGGATTGGCCTGTTTAGTGTTGCCTTGTGTGCTGGCTTAGTGTTTCTCTTCTGGATGGTTTGCAAGCTCAGAGCCCAACAAAAACGTGACAAGGTAGTAATTGCCCAAGCACTCGCTGCGCTAGAGCAAGGAGCCTCTCCCGATATTTGGCTCAGCATGTTAAGAACAAAATAAACACTCAAAGGCTAATGGTCAGTGAGACTTAGCTCTTGCACCCCATGGGGTCTTATCCCATTGCACACGGGAGAGTGAGTCAAACTGCCATAAGTCCTCGAAGCCCGCTGCCTTTGGCCCCTACGACGGGATTAGGCTGATGCCATAAACCAGGAGCACACCAATGAGTAGTGATCCAAAGGATCCCACCGATCTCTTGGTGCTGGTAATGGACAGCACATCAGCTAGCCTAAGACACGGGGCATTGGCCAGAGCCTATCATTTAAAACAAAAAGGGGGAGATGTAGAGAGCCACACCCAAGCCAGCAGCCTCCATTACAAGATGGCGCCGGTATCCGATTTCTTCTCCCCTTAACACGTAGTCTGCGCATGTGCCTAGGGCCAAAAAAACGCCAAGTCACAGCCTATCCCGAGGCATCTCATGAGGTAATGAGCAAACAGCCAATCAGAGATGAACACGCCGCTCCAGGGTGTATATAAGCGGTGCATTCTCCAGGGCTCGCTCTCTCCTCACCACATGGTAATAAAGGTTTGCTGCAGCAGGATCCTGTGTGTGTGTCCGTGTATTCCTGCCGGCGGGAAAATAGCGCGGACCACACAGGACCATGACTCCCAAGAACTAAAAGTAGAGCCAATGAGTGGTGATCTCAGGGAAAGGCATCGAGTATGCTGATAGGCGACTCAGCTTCAACTGCTGCCAGTCAGGACCTTGTCAGTGCCTGCCATCTGCTCGGAAGGGCTTAAAGATAACTGGAAGATGAATGGATACACAAAAAAGTAGGAAATATAAATAATACAAACCAAATGTCAGGGTTGTTCATCTAGATTGAAACATGTCATGTATCTTTTAGTGGGGGGGGGGGTTGTTATGAATCAGTGCAAAAAAATACACCCTATATTGGAAGTATCAAGTCTAGTGTGGAGCTCCACAGTTCAGAATACATGTTCTAACTCTATTGACATTCACTGAGATGTATAGATTTTGTTTCTGGTTAGTATTTGGCATGTGATGTTTTTTATTTGAAAATTTTTAAATAATACAATGTGTTAAAGTCTCAAATGTAAGCACTTGAAAATGAATGCATTCATGACTACTGTGGTGTGCATACTCAAAACTACATGAATGTATAGGAAGCTCCCAAGACTCATGGGTTTGAATGCCTGGTCATAGGGAGTGGCACTGTTAGGAGGTGTGGCCTTGGGGGCTCTTACAAGCTCAAATCTGGTCAATGAGTTTCAGGCTTCCTTCTTGCTGCCTGGTGATCTGGTCGTAGACTCTCGGCTCCTTCTCTAGCACCATGTCTGCTTGCAGAGTGCCACGCTTCTTGATGTGGCAATAGTGGACTAAACGTCCTTTAAGCCAGCCTCAAGTAACTGTTTTTCTTTATAAAAGTTGTCATGATCATGGTGTCAATAGAAACACAAACCAAAACAGCAGTTTAAGTACATCTTCCCGCAGCCTCTGGCTTTGAGTCTCTCTTATGAAATCTGCTCATTCTAACAGGTTTGCCTTTGCATATGACTTCGTGATTCTTCTCAGCATTCAATAGAATTGTTGTTGTGGTTGAATTTCTGTGTATTTAGAGTTACAACTACAATATGATGTGGGGGGAATCTTTTCTGGTCTTCTCTGGTGTTCTAAATGCTTTTGGACGTGGTTGGGTGTCTCTACACAGAGTTTTGGACACTTTGCCTCTTATTTATTTATATATGTTTTCTATACCTTAAGTATGAAATTCTTCTTATTGTGTGCCCAGGTTTTAGAGAGTCTTTTAATGGTATCCTGTAGCAGGAATGGGAGGGGCCACCTCTATGTAAACACTGGGGGCCGTGCAGCTGCAAAAGCATCTCCTGCAGGAGGACCTAATTGAGGACTGCCTGAGAGACCAAGGATTGCTGGTGCAGACAATGCCACCCAATCAGGAACTGCTGTTTAGAAGGTATGCTTTCTTGGGACCAATGGGTCATGGGTGGAGGGGATTAAAGGAGCCTGTGGCAGCGCTCAGATGAGCTTGCTGTGGCATTTCCCACCTGCTCCCAGAATCCGTGTCACTGACTCTGTGCCACCTCACCTCCCACCACCAAGGGCAGGTGGGGTCCGGCTGCAAGCAGTCCAGGGCACAGGCAAGAGTGTCCCATAGATGTCATACATTCTGTTTGTACATTTTAAATTACTTTGTCTTTTTCTCAATGTTCTCATTCATCCTTCTTCCAGTCAAGCTCTGATATTCTGTCTTTGACCTGGTTCATGCTGCTAGGAAGACTCCCACAGAATTTTTAATGTGACTTACTGAATCATTCATTACCAAAACTTCAATGTGATTTTTCTTCAATATTTCTACTTATTAAACTATCCTTTCATATTCTTTGTTGAGTTCCTTATTACATTTCTGTTTGTGTTTCCTGTATACATTAAAAAAAATGTGTTTGTGTCCTGTCTGATGTTGTTGAACACTCGTTTAATCCTTCTCTTGTTATTTAATCGCTCTTTGTTATTTCGTGTTAACTCACTTTTACTGGAGGGTTAATAATTTTGAAGTAGCCCTGTTGCTCTCATTTTTCATGTTTCATTATTGAGAATTGTGCATCTGTTTTGTTTATACTTTGTTCATAAAATCTTCTATAATCTTCCAAGGTAGATGTGCCACCTGTATCTTCTTCTTTTTCCATGCCTGAGAGTTTTTGATAAGATGCCCGACATGGTGCAATTTACGTTATTGTATGTTGGATATTTTGCATCTTTTAAAAATCGTCTCTACATTTCTGTTTCATGTTTTTTGAACACCGTTAGTTTAATCCTCTTGGAGCTTGCCACAGACTGTGGCTGATAGATTTTTTTCCTCTATGTTTCACATCATATTTCCTCCTTCTGTGCATGTCTAACAATTTTTGATTGGATGCTCAACACTGTAAATCACCTTCTGAGGTATATGTGGATTTGCATTCCTCGAAAAAAAAATGGAGATTATAATTTAATTACATTTTTCCATCCCTTTCTTCCCTCCAGGCCTCCCATAGAACCTTCTTTACTCCCTCCTTTCTTTTACCCTTCTTCCTTTTCTTGCCTTTCCCCTTCCTTCCTTCCTTCCTTCCTTCCTTCCTTCCTTCCTTCCTTCCTTCTTTCCTTCCTTCCTTCCTTCCTTCCTTCCTTCCTTCCTTCCTTCCTTCCTTCCTTCCTGTCTGCCTATCTTGCTAGAATAACAGTTTAGAACTACATCTTTTATTTTGCTAGCATACTGCTTTTTGTTAAATAAATATCAGCCAATGACAGTAGATATATTGTTTATTTATTTATCTATTTAGCTTTTAGTGCAAATTAGAATGGAACCTCTGTCTTTGTCCCCGCCCCCAGAAAGATTCTTGCTATCCAAGTTCCCTAGTCTTATCTTAAACCAGCCATCATCTTATCTCTGCCTCTCAAATATTAGGCTTATAGGCTTGTATCATTGTGCTTGGCTTTAATACTCAGTATATTTATTAATTTGACATTGGCATGTCAGATTTTAATATATTGAAATAGAAAATACCAGTTTGAGTTATATCTCATCATTTGTTGTGTGTATGTACAGTGAATCTAGGTTTTTTTTTTTTAAGTAATGGACTACTTCAACTTAGTTACTTTTCTACTTACTTTACATGCAGATATGTAGATAACTGGTTTGGCAAGATGTGCCCATTGGACCAATAGTGGCTTGAATGGAGTAGAGCTGATTAAATTCTTCCTGTTGGACTTAGATCGACTCCACAGGAAGAAGCCTATACCTGGGACTGTAAACCTATTAGGTTGAGAGTTCACAGGCTCTATTACTATTATTTTGCTAAGTAGACATAGTATTAAATTGGCTTCTGAACACTCATTCTTATATCCATAGACTAGAACATCTCTAAACTCTATTCTCTATTATAAGAGAAACTTCTCTACATAGAGGATGGTAGATAATATAGAGAGTCACAATTTATCAAGGTGTACAGCCCTAAATGGGGCATCTGTATCACACCCCCTCTCCACACAAAATTTAGGAAACATGGTGGGACAAAGATGGGAAAGACTAAAGACCAGGAAAAATTCCTCTGAAATTGTTTCTTCTGTGTTGTCCTCACGGGCTCCCAATGGCTGTGGTTGCCAGCACAAGTTCAAAGTCCACATTTCAGCTGGGAGAGGAAAGGATTCCTGAGTCTCCAACCAGACGAGGAGCCATATTCAGTGGAAGAAAAGTAAGTTTTCTTCAGCGTTGACCCATAGTAGGTTGCCCATGCTTCAGCAGATGACACTACACTTGTGTGGGTGTGGCAAGCACTAATTAAACTCAGTGTGTATACAGGGGAATGCGGTGGGAGGGGGATGAAAACATGAAGCTGGAATGGAAATATTCATGGGTGAGGAGTCAGGGAGGAGTTAGACTAAAGTAATGAGGGGCTACGATCAAAACACATTGTATCCATGTGTAGAATTACCAAAGAATATAAGTAATATATAATATAAATTATAGATAAATTTTAGAAATATTAATTAAAGAATCTGTAATTGTAGAGAAGTTTTAGTTTAAATTCACCTAAGGGGCTGCTGCAATGGCTCAGAGTGTAAAGGCAGGCACTGTGAAAGCCAGATAACCTCGGTTTGACCCCTGTATGCCAGAGAGGGGGAGGGAAAGCAAGCCCTGACAGTTGTTCTCTGACCTCTGAGCTCTCTCTCTCTCTCTCTCTCTCTCTCTCTCTCACACACACACACACACAAACACACACACAAACACACACAAGTAAAAAGGTTTAAGATCACCTCAAGTCCTTCGGCATCACTCCATGTAAACTATACGGTACATAGTGAGCCAATAAATATGTTTCAATTGGGTAATGTCTGTTCGATTGAGAGATATCGGAAGCAAGGCTTATTCTGTATGTGAGTTGGCGCTTGATGGATGACCTAATGCATTCATTTACCATCCGTCAGGAGCTGACTCGTGAGGTAAAAGTGATGCATTATCACGGAGATGCTTCAGCCTCTGCCACTTTGCTGCCAGTTCTTTATTTAATTCACAATTCTGTGACAAAGCTTTCACCTCACAAGGAGCCTGGGTGATTACTAAGGAAGAATGGAAATGCAGGGAGAGGTGTGTAGAGAGCAGAAGGTGAGAGGAAATG
>JADRCD010193732.1:0-19032 GCA_019843815.1 Montemys delectorum
CTGTCTGTTTTCTCTCCACCTAGAGAAAATGTGCAAATACTTTGAACACACAGCAACCCAAAGACCCGACCACCTCATGCCTCCTGGAAATTATCGGCCAGAGTCATGACTTCTCAATGGGGCAAGGAGGAGGGAAAGCACATCAAGATGGACTGTGGTCTCTAAAGGCAGCAGCATTTGCCACTTAGTACTGTACTATGTTCATATTTGTACCTCTCTTCTGTGGAACCACAAATCCTTTCAGAGTCAGACCTGATATGTGTCCAAACTGCCCTATTTGGACCCAAGAAACAGGTAATTTTTGAAGTGATGGAAGGTAAAGGAAGAGCATACATCTCAAACATGTGGCTACTATTGTTCCAAGTACTCTAGTCTATCGATACGTATAATTCACATAGATGCTATTTCCCTTTCACAATGAGGGCTGATCACTTAGAGAAGTTACTAGGGACAAACACTAAGTAGAAAGGACAGTGTTTGAACCTACATCAGTCTAACCTCAAGATTATTCCCTTTTCACTCAATATTCTTCCTGGAGGAGCGCAAGATATGTATATAAGTACCAATCGTCACAGTGTGAAGAGGTGTGCAATGGCTTGACAAGGGGCCTTCACTGGCGAGGATCATGTATACCTAGTGTCTTCAAGCAAAAGTCTGTGATTTCCTGGGAAGTAAGAAAGAAAAGAAGAAAGAAAACAAGATAGAAGGAAGGTGAATGAAGAAGAAAAAGAAAGACTGAGAAGAGAGCAAGAAGAAGGCAGGGAAGACAATGAATATGAACAATGACTCAGGTCATATTCCTGTACAAATGGTCCAGTCCCTCTCAACAACAAATCTAAGTGGCTATCTCCTCCTCAAAACACCATCTTCCTCTCTCTATGTGGCCCTATTCATGTCCCAAGAGAACCATTTATTAACAACTTATCACACACACACACACACACACACACACACACACACACCACATATACACACATTTCTTTCTTGAGGAGGTTTTAATCTTTTAAAGTAGAAATAGACAACTTAAGCAATTTCCATGCATAAAACACTATTTGTGGTGTATTATTTTAATTGGCAAGATTGTTAGCAAAGGTAAGATGAAAAAGAAAAAAATAAAAAGGGTTACAATAGTAGATGTGATTTATGACACAACTTTTCACTTGCCTGCAAATTCTGGGCACCACAGAGCTGTGATGTATCAGTTCATCAAATACCAAACCTGCTTCATTTAACTACGCTTGATAGGGCTTTCTCATCTCCTTCTCTCCTCCCTCTTCTTCTTCCCTTTCATTCTCTCTTCCTTCTAACATTTCTTCCCCCTTCCCTCCTTTTCTCCCCTCTTTCCTTCATCCTTACTTTCATCCCTTCTTCCTCTCCTCTTGGCTAGCTCTCTCAACAGAAACCCCTTGTTTCAGAGAAGAATGTTTTTGAGGAGAGGAGGACTGAAATGTAACCCTCCGAGATCTGCAAATAATATCTCCTAGTTTATCACTGGAAATTTACTAGAGTGGCATATACACAAATGAGTTACTCTACTTTTCAGCATTCTGAATAAAAGAAGGCAGATTTCCTTAATCCATTCTGTCAGAATTGATTGAATTCATGAATCAGCATTAAAATCCCAGTTTCTTCAAGGCTTTTCCTTCTAGTTAGAGTCTTGCAGAGTTAGCTTAAAATAATTTGGGGTGGGGAAACTGTAGAGAAAGCTTAGTAGTTAAGAGAACTGTCTGGTCTTCCAGAGAACAGATATTCAATTTCTATCACCCACACAGCTGCTCATAACCATGTATAACTCCAGTTACAGAGAATCTAATGCCCCCGTTTGGTCTCCATGGGCACCAGGCATGTATGTGCTACACAGACATACACCCCCTATACAAGCAAAACCCTGTCTCAAATTAAAAATGAATGAATGAATAAATAAATAAATAAATAAATAAATAATTTTGGTTGTTATTTCCCACAAAATAAAAAAAATCAAATCAATGTCAGCCAAGACCTTGACAATGTGGTTAGACGTATTATTACTTTTAAATATGTTCTAGATATCAAAAAATAAAGAGTCATACTTCCTTATAGTATAAATGATGTTTCTGATGTTATACTCTCAGGTAGGTAATGCCAAGTCTGATTCATAAACATGACATTTTAGTAAAGCATAGATGCACACTATTGTCCAAAGGGTCTTCAAGTTATTGCTTTCACATCTGAATAATGCTGGAAGCAGATTAGATTTTGACAAGCAGAACTTTGTCCTTTTAAATGAAGATTTGTGTTAATTTCTTTCCCACTCAATTATGACTACTGTCTACTATTATAAGATAGGCTCACATTGTTCAGTGACAACAGGTGACATGCTGACAGTGAACAGAAGAATGAAAGCTCTTTTTTGAACTATCTAGATGGCCTGTTACCAGTGACATGTTTCCAAACCTGGAAACCCTGAAAAGATTATTTTTTGTAGCAATGCCTTACCAGGGGGCCTAAAACTGTCTCCTTAATGATAGAGTAATCAGTTATTTTTAAAACTCATGTTGAATCTTTTAGTATTTATGAGTCAGTAAGGCAGAGACAATCATCAGGAAAGCCTCAGCTTCCAGGAGGAAATCATAGTTTACAAAAGACCAGATATGTAGATAATAACTACCATGTAAGGCATGATGGCTGTGCCACATGGTAGGTGCTCTTTGTAAGCCATTTTGTGGGTGGAGGCAGAAGGGGTATAAGCCAAGAGCAGGTTCTTAGGAATAGAACCATAGAAGACTGAGGGATGGGGGCATCCTGGGTTGATGCAGTGGCAGAGAAAAAGCTTTACCCTCCAACTACCAAGCTTGCCTCCTATTGCCATGCCACACAGCCATGTTGAATTCTTTGGAATCATAAGTCAAAATAAACCTTCCCTTCTGTAAATTGTCTTGGTCATGGCTACAGAGTAGAATCTCACTCACTGACCTTGACCATGAAGTAGGCATTGAGACCATTTTCTATCTGTTTTCCAGCTGTCCTGAGTGGGACAGGCTTCCTTGGCCATGTCCTTCTGCTATGATGACATGGTCCAGCACAGTTCAAAGCCATGGACTGAAACTATGTCTTAAAGGCAAAATAAATATTTCCTCTTTTTAGGTTAATTGTCTTAGGTACTTAGTCACAATGGTGGAAAGAGAATTAACACACCAGGGGAATCTAGGAAACCAAACAGACCAGAGGCCAGCACAACATAACAATGTATCACTAATAGTGTCCGAGATTGGTTCTTGGCTGTGGGATGAGTCTCAATTTGGACCATTCATTGGTTGGCCATTCCCTCACTCTCTGTTCTATCTTTCTCCCTGCGCATCATGTAGGCAGGGCATATTTTGGTTCAAAGATTTTTTTTGTGAGTGGGTTACTATCCTTATCACTCCACTGGGAGTTCTGCCTGGCTAAAAGGGGTAGCCACTTCAGAAGCTACATCTCCTACAGCTTTCAGTCTCAGCTAGAGTAGCTTCCATACACCTTCCGTGGCCTCTCCCCATACCAGGTTTCTGGTATATACTAGAAATTGCCCCCCCTGCACAAGGCCATAGATTTCAATTCTCTCTCCCTGCTTTCCCTACATATGACCTCCAACCCCTTCTCTATTTTCCTACTCATCCCCACATCTTCCCAATTTCCTCCTTGCATTAACCTCTGCCATCTATTTTGTTTTGCCTTTTAAGATTCAACCATTCTTCCTTGAGTCCTCCTTGGTATTTGGCTTTTTTTTTAGGTCTGTTTAATATAGTGTAGTTATCGTATAATTTGTGGCTAATATTGTTATAATTGAGTACATACCATCCATGTCATTTGGTGTCTAGGTTACCTTACTTAGGATGATATTTTTTTGGCCCATTCATTTGCCTGCAAATTCTTAATATCTTTGCTTTTAAAGGGTATATATTATTCCATTGTTAAAAATGAACCTAATTTCTTTCTCCATTCTTTAGGTGAGGGGCATCTAAATTGTGTCCAGTTTCTGGCTATTATGAATAAAGCTATTATGAACATAGTTGGGCAGGTGTCCTTGACAGATTGTGGAGCATATTTTGGGTACATGTCCCAAGGTAATATAGCTGGGTCTTGAGGAAGAACTATTGCAAATCATCTGAGAAAACTTCATATTGATTTTCAGAGTGGTTGTACAAGTTTGCACTCCCACCAGCAGTGGAGGAATGTTTCCCTTGGTCCACAACCTCTCCAGCATGTGAAGTCACTTGAGGTTATTTTTTTATCATAGCCACTCTGATTGGTGAAATCTGAGTAATTTTGATTTGTATCTTCCTGATGACTCAAGATTTTGAGGTTCTTCTGTGATACTCAAGATACCTCTCTTGAGAATTCGCTGATTAGCTCTGTACCCATTTTTCAATTTTTTTTTGATTGTTGGTGTCTAACTTCTTGAGTTCTTTATAAATTTTGGATATTAGCCCTCTGTCAGATGTGGAGTTAATATAGATCTTATCCTAAACTGCAGGCTCTCATTTTGTCATAATGACTCTGTCCTTTGACTTACAGAAGCTTTTCAGTTTCATGAGGTCTCATTATAAACACTTGACCGTAGTGCCTGAGTCATTGGTATTCTGTTTAGGAAGTTTTTTTGCTATACTAATGAGTTCAACACTATGCCTACTTTCTGTTTTTCTTCCATCTTGTGTACCTGGTTTTATGTGAGGTCTTTGATCCATTTGGACTTGAGTTTTGTGTAGGATGATAAACTCAGATCTATTTGCATTCTTCTACATGCAGACATCCAATTCAGCCAGCACAATTTGTAAAAGATGTTCTCCCTTTCCCATTGGATAGTTTTGCCTTCTTTCTTAAAAGTCCAGTCTCCATACATGTGTGGAGTTTGTGATAGTGTGAACACAAATACTTCATCTGTATCAAGTTGAGGACTGTGGATGCTTCCCCAACTCACTCTGCATAGAAGGCAAAACTCAGATAAAGAATTAGCCACCCAAGAGACCAAAGTAGAGAACAAAATCTAGGAAGTTTCTCAGGGGCAGGGAATGGGGCAAAAGAACCAACACCCCTAGACCCATGCGTGTAAAGGTAAGTGCAGAAGCAGAGGCACCTGTAAGCAAAGAAGGAACTCAAGTGAGGGGAACAAGAAGCTCTTATGGTAGAAGACACTTGTCCAGTGCTGACGGCAGCAATGTAAACCGTAGGAAAGGAAAAGAGTTGACAGATTAAAGTCACCATTTTGCCCTATGAGGAGGGCTGGAATTCACTAGTAGAAGCCATGGGAATGAAATCTCCCTCTCTCCCTCTCCCCTCTCTCTTTTCTCTCCCTGCCTTTCTTCCCCCTTCTCTCCCTGTCTTCATACTCTCTCTTCATTTTTTTTTCCTATCTACTATTTGCTTTTGTCACTTTTGCTCCTTTTGTGTATTATTTCAATTTCCTATGTATCTAACTGTGATTTCCATTTATTTATTTATTTATTATTTTTATTAGATATTTTCTTTATTTAGATGTCATATGATATCTCCTTTCCCAGTTTCTCCTCCAAAAATATAAAACCCTTCCTCCTTACTGGCCCTGGCATTCCCCTACACTGGGGCATAGAACCTTCATAGGGCCCAGGGCCTCTCCTCCCATTGATGACCTACTTGGCCATCCTCTGCTATACATATGCTACTGGAGTTTAGTCCCACCATGTGTACTATTTGATTGGTGTTTTAGTCCCTGGGAGCTCTGAGGGTACTAGTTAGTTCATATTGCTGTTCGTCCTAAGAGGCTCCAAACCCTTCAGCTCCTTGGGTCCTTTCTCTAGCTCCTTCATTGGGGACCCTGTGCTCAGTCCAATGGAAGGCTATGAGCCTCTACTTCTGTATTAGTCACGTACTGTCAGAGCCTCTCAGGAGACAGCTATATCAGGCTCCTGTCAGCCAGCACTTGCTGGCATCCATAATAGTATCTAGATTGGATGATTGAATATGGGCAGGATTCCCAGGTGGAGCAGTCTCTAGATTGTCCTTCATTCAGTCTCTGCTCCGTATTTTGTCTCTGCAACTCCTTCCATGGGTATTTAGTTCACCCTTTTCAGAAGTAACTAGGAATCCACAGTTTGCTCTTCCCTCTTCTTGATTTTCTTGTGGATTGTGGATTGTACTTTGTGTATTCCAATCTTCTTGGCTAATATCCACTTATTAGAGAGTTCATATCATTTAATAAGCCTTTAAACTTGTCTACAAGTCTCTTTATTATTGGGACTGTTCACTGTCTGTTTCATTTGTATTCCTTTTTGTGCACTTGTTGCTTTTTGCTTAGTTGGTTGGCTTCATGTTGGTTATTGTCATTGTTTCCTTTTTTGTCACACTTTTCTACATTTAATATTTTACTTTAACTTACTGCTTTTTAATTGGTCCCACTGTATTATCTTTATGCCTGTCCTAACATTTATTTACTGTTGATTTTGAAGTTTTTATTATTGGATGTTGTTTTTATTTTCATTTCACATTTGTTTGATTTTTATCTCAAAACTCTTCCTTGTTTGTCTTTCTCTCCTACATCTTTCTTCACTCCTTTCCTTTCTTTCATTTATTTCTCCTCTATTTCTTCACTTTCTGTGCCTACTTCCTTTATCTCACCCATCTATGTTTCACAGCAGCTCTAAATATTACTTTTATATTTTATATAAAGAGTATAGCATACTCTTTAGTAGCTTTTATCTTTTTAGTTTTATGGACAATGGTGGATCACTGGGCTGTAATAGATCTCATGTACTTTCTAGACATTTCTTGAGTTTATTTTACTGCTGTTACAACAGTTTAAATTCTTGATATTTCTTTGCTCTGAGAGAGGAGCCTTTGTCAATAGCCCGGTCAATGAAAGACATCTGAAATAAAAGCCGAAGAGACATTCAAACCACAATATAAAAACATAGTACCCTGTAGGGGTCTGTGGAGAGTTGTATGAATGCTATCTAACAGGCTCAAGGTAGGTATTGCACCCTTCACCTCACAGATTATCTGCTTAAAGCTGGACCAACCCCCTCCCTACCATGGAAGAGAGTAGGGATCATGCAGCCCCAACCCCTCCTAGGTACGTATATACCATTGATGGTTGATAGGGGGAAAAGGCTACCTCTTCATTTATCTGGTTACTGATAAGGTTTACATGGTTCTGTGAACAAACTCTCATTTATCTTATAAACAGCCCTAATGAAACGCATTGGGACATACACACACACATACACACACACACACCCACACCCACACACACACACACAGAGACAGAGAGAGAGAGAGAGAGAGAGAGAGAGAGAGAGAGAGGACATCAAATTAGAAAGATGGGGATAGGGACAAGAAAAGATAAAATGGTGAATATGATTGGAGATAGATAAAAAGTTAAAATGAAACATATATGTAATTAACATAACAGTAACTATATCTGTTTGACTTAATTTAAATGAAATAAATCGGGATCATACAATAATTTAAACTAAAGGCAAAACAGAAGTTTTCTGGCTGTGATACCACATCCCTTTAATCCCAGCACTTAGGGGGCAGAGTCAGATAAATCTCTAGTAGGTTCAAGCTAACCTTTGTTCAGGGAGGTCAGGGAACACAGTAAAACCTTATCCTGAATATAAACAAACCAACAAAATAGACAGAAAGAAATCAATGAGAAAATCTCATTCATCTTAGCTTAAAAAAAAAAAAACCACCAAGGAATAAACCTAACCAAGGAAGTGAGATAGCTCTGCTTTAGTACTTAAGACAGTGAAGCCAGGTGTGGGGGAACAACTTTGATTCCAGCACTTAATCAGGCAGATCTCTGTGAGTTTGAGATCAGTCAAAACATCATAGCAAGGTCCATATCAGACAAAGCTGCACATTAAAACCCTGTCTCAAAAGCAAGCAAGCAAGCAAACAAGCAAACAAACAAACAAATAACAACAACCCTGAAGACTTTGGAACAATGAAAGATCCTCCATGTTCATGAGTGACAGACTCATCATTGGGAAAATTTCTATATTACTGAAAATAACCTATAGATTCAATGCAGTCCTTTCAAAATTCCAGTGGCATTCTTAACATACCTTGGAAAAATTGTAATGTTTAGTAACATAAAAGATGCCCAAGAGCCTATATAATCCTTATGGAAAAGATAAATGATGAAGTATCTTTACTCTAAATGCAAACCTTGTGTCATATTTATTTCCAGAAATATTGAAAGGTACTAGCAGAAAACAGGTAGAATTGAAGGGAAGACTCAGAATTGAAGCCTCACAGTTACAGCCATATAATTGTATACAAATGTATGTGGGGGGAAAAGACAGACTTTAATAAATGTTGCTAGAAAATTTAATATCTGCATGCAGAAGAATGAAATGAGTCTGCATCAAAATAGACAAAGTGGACCACTCAGTAGAAGACCTGAAACTCTAAATTCATTGAAGGAAAAGGTAAGAAAAGCCCTTCACAATATAGGCAATGGAAGGGCTAGCTGGAAAGGACTACAGTAGCATGCAAAGTGGCACAAAGAGGCGCAAGACCGTGAGCTGATAGCAAATGTGTGCAAATAACCAGAAAATTAAATCCTACAC
Source organism: Montemys delectorum (assembly GCA_019843815.1). NCBI lineage: Eukaryota > Metazoa > Chordata > Mammalia > Rodentia > Muridae > Montemys > Montemys delectorum. The sequence goes on from JADRCD010193732.1 coordinate 8,571, forward strand.
AAAAATCCAGCATGAAATGGAAAAATGAAGTTAATAAATATTCTCAAAAGAAACCATAGGAGCTGTTTTTGCCAGCTCAATGCCACAGGTGGATAGAGGCATTGTTTAGAAAGGCACTTACCTCTCAAACTCTGCAACCTGCGTTCAAATCTCAGAACTCAGACAACGGAGAGGAGGGCAACTGATTCCACAGAGTGTCCTCCTATGCCTACATGCACACCATAGCATGGATGCCTATGTGTGTACCTGCAGACATGTCAGTGCATACACTCACATTCTGAAAAATAATAAAAATAATTAAATTCTTTTAAAAGAAGATATATTAATATTCAATAAATGATGCTTTTTAAAAAATGATCAAAACCCTTAGCCATGACGCAAATGTAAATATTATAGTGTTTGAGAGTCTATTTCACTGCAAGAAGAATGGTTGCCACCAAGTGGTAGGCCACAACAATTAAGTTATCCTACTGCTTGCTATGTTACCTCTGGAAACGTGGGAAACTCTACATCTTGGACAAATCACACTCAAAAGCCTACCCTTCTTAAATTTCCCCAGGGGAGTAGGCCACTTCAGTGTGTAGATGATTTATTAATTGTGCAGCAGCCCAGACAAATGCACTCCATATCAAAATACTATTTGAATTCTTTAAAATTTAATGGCACATGGATATAAATTTTTTACTTTAAAGGTCCAAATTTCTCAACAAAAAGGTCCAGCTCTTAGTAAGCATTAACCACATGTAAATGGAACTGGCCAACATATGTGGCCACTAAACATTTCAAGAACCACCAAAAAACCATTGGAGCATTTCTCTGAAAAACAACAAAACTAATTAACAGGTAAACAATAGGCTTAGCCTCTACTTCAGTCTGCCTTACTTCAAATTCCAATCCACCAAAATCCTTACTACAACCCTCAGTGGACTTAATAGACTTTAAACCAGAAATTCACACCACCATGGAGGGATAGTTGCACAGCTCAGAGAACTGCTTGTTACTCCCAGCATCCTACCAATAGAACAGTTTGCCCTACTTTGAAGTCCAAGGCCATTCATACAAAAGTTGTGATTTTTATACTGGCAACAGAGTCCATTTCCAAAATTTTCCAACCTGTGTCAGGGCCATTCTAAATAATACTTCAGACCACTTTCTTTTTACAGACTGTCTAACATAGTGGAGTATGCCAGAGGAAGACTAGACAGTACAGTTCATTCACCTACCACCGTGCAAGGGACTCAAATACCTTTCATTCTTTTGAACACCTTCAATGGGTGAATTGACAAATTCCCCGCAAAAATCAAACATTCTAATCATCCTTATAGAATTGTTCTTCATCCTTATATATTGTTCTTCACTTTGGACTCCACAGTCTCTAAAATCAGATAATAACTCAGCTTTCATTTCTAATGTGCTTCCCTGATCTCAGATAGGATTCAATTAGAGAAACAAGAAGAACTTCCTTCCCATACCCTGCTTTGTGATCTTAGGAACACAAGGCCCCTTCTTAGATCTCATGTATTCATTTACTTTTTCTTTATAATGAATAAATGATCAGAACCTGAGCCTGATCTTTCTTTCATTTTAGAACCTGTGAAAAAGACAAAGTTCCACGCCCCAATCTAGAACTAATGATTCTGACACAGTAGTGAGCTGGAACCCAGTATTCTGGTCAAGGATATATCCTGGTGATTTTGAGATTTGTCACACTTAGACTATTAACATTACTGATAGGCATTTGAATTCATTTGACCTTGATGACCACATGCCCAAAACAGCTAATCCATTGTTATATTCAGAAGAAATGATTATTTTTTACTACTTAGTGGGACATCACAGCCAGTAATCCAAAATGGCCTACTGTCTTTTCTTTCCTCTAATTCTCATTGGAATAGTGCCATACCCACTAATTTATACATCTATGGCAGTTTCTTACCACATGGTGGCAATAGAGTTTCAACTGAGACCACATGTCCTAGAAAACTGAAAGTACATATCAAACAAGGTTATTGATCCCTGTACTCTGCCCTCTATAGATATACTCTACTTGGGTCAAACAATATGAGTCCTTACAAATGGGGGTTAGGGATGAATTATAATCATAATAATATAGCTAATGGGAACCTTAGTAATTTTTTTTAGATATAAATGAAAGTGTCTTTGGAATCATCTTTTCCTTACAGACATAAGTATACAAGGATTTAGTACTCCTAACATGTAAATACAACCCCAATTGTAATCAGAAGTGTGGTTTGAAGTGTAGAAGCAGTATGTTATTGGCCAGTTCAGATCTGAGATCAAGACAGTTAATTTGCAGGTGTCTAGGAGTAGATAGACCATCATCATAGAACATCAATATGAATATGCAAATTAGTTTTTTGGCAGTCTGTGCATAGAATAATGAAATGGAAATGAATTCAACAGATTAACTTTTATGTAAAGATGCGAAGATTCTTCCAGATTGGCATGTTACCAATAAAAAGGTTTTTAATTTATGTATATATATATGAGTACAGGTGTCCAAAAGACTGGAGGTATTGAGTTCACATGAAAATGGAGCTACAGGTGATTATGAGCTGCACAAATGTGTGCTGAGAATCAAAATTGGGTTCTCTTTAAGAGCAGTATACACCTTTAACCACTGAGCCATCTCTCTAGCCCCTAACCTAAATTTTTTTATGTCAGTCTTAAATTTTATTAGTTCAAACTCTTAAAGGGAGAGAGCATTTGAACTATTACACATGTATCAGTTCTCTTTCAGGATGCCAAATTTACCTCAGATATTTTTCATATTTTGTTGAGTATAATTTGACATCAATATGACACCTGCCAACCATGCTACATTGTGCTTGAACTTTCTACTCTCAAGGTCATTGGACCTTGTAATACTAACCAAGAATATTTTCTATTTTCTGTTATCAGCATTACCTTCAGTACTTGATAGAATTCACTGCAGAATTTGTTAGGCCTGGAGTTTCCCTGTCCTGCTCCCTGTGGTTAGGGAATCATCAGATCTTACTTGATGTGATTGTACAATTCCAGTGTCTTTTTCAAGGTACAACATACATACAATTTGGCCTTGCTTCTGTTATTTAGCTCTTACGACAAACAAACCATAGTGGGGAGTATATACAGACCACAAACACACACATGCACACAGACACAGAGATACACAGTTGAATCTGGGTATCAGATATCATATCCTTAGCCTAGAAGTATATCAAACATGCCATCAAAATATTGACCTTCTTAAGAATCCATAAAAACATTCTCCTCCCCACCATAAACCAAGGCAAACCCTAATCCCAAGATCAGTACTCGGAGCTTCAGCTCCATTCAGACTTTGGTTCAATAAGTTACACATAATTGACAGTTCAGAGATCTTCAAGCATCATCATGTTGATCTTCCCCAGTTTCTACCTTGTTGGGACACCTGTCTGAAGTTAAAGCACTATTGCCAAAGAGTGAATTCATTATTAACTTCTTTGTTTTTCAAATTAAAAAAAAAAAAAAAAAACCTTGATTCCCTTAACCTAGTCATAACCTTTCAAAGAATACATTTGAGTGGTCCACATTCTACCTTGAACCATACTACTTGTGCTGAAAGCTGTCTCACTTCTCATTGGTACTAACTTTGGTCAAGCAGCAATTTGGACCTCTTCAAATAAACTGAAAGGGTGTTCTTAAGTGTCTATTGTAAATAGCTTTGTAGATGGTATAAAGAATGATCATAGAATTCTTCACAATCTACTTCTGAGAGAAATCTAGGCAGAAAATCTACAAAATAAAACAGGTGAGAGGTGAAGCTAGATTATAGGTACAGAAACTGACAGCATTAATCCTATCTAGAAGCATGGTTAATACATTATCTTTTCATCTTGGCTCTCGGGAAGAGTAAAAGTTTAGCATCAAAGACAAATAAGAGGGAGAAGTGATGTCACACCAACAAAAGGGAAGAGTAAATGGGGCAAAGTGGTAAGCTAGGGAGGAGGGCAGCCACCTAAAGGGAGCTAGATTCCTGACTCCTTTTGTCAAGCTTCTCATCTTTCCAGGCTTTAGGAGCCTCCTCTGTGACATGGTGGTAGTAATATTTTCTAGCTCTTGATGTAGCTGAAATGAGATGCTGCCTATAAATTGCATCACCTAATATTGACTACAAGAAAATCCTCAATAATTATCTTTAAAATATATTAGAATAGCTTTTAAAAATAAAAAATATAAATTTATTCAAATGATTAAAATTGGAGGACCTGAAAAGGAGATAGAGAAATAAAGTACTCGCCCCTAAATCCAGAGGCTCCAGTTAAGAATCTATCAGGCTGGGTTATAGGTTTTGTATCCATACACTCAGGGAGACTTCCTGGAATGAGTGAGTACTCAGCTGGTGCACACAGAGACATATGTGCATGAATACTCCCACATAACTAACACAGAGCTGAAATCTCAAACATCGATGTATCACAAGAGGTAACCTGGAATAAACTATTGAAGAGGGACAAGAAGGGACAAACATTCATATTCAGCTGATCATTGAGAAAAGGTGAATGTCTGCACATGCACTTTTATATCCTGGCTTCCTTTGGCACGTTTCACAACACAGTAACTTGGGAAGGTTACTATACAAGGTGCTATACAAGGTTCTACAATGTTTGTTTTGATTTTGAAATTTTATAGAGCATTATTTCAAAATTATGAAATTTGAAGAGAAACGAAAGATAGAACTGACATTTACTTCTTACATAGGTTTTAACATTAGAGGCTGGGTTAGAACTAAGATGAATATATTTTAATACGAGCCAGGCCATGCTGAGAATGCCAAGATTTTAGACACATGTTACAATAGCCAAAGCAATCACCCAGGTTCAAAAGAAATGAGCATTTCTCAAGAGGCCAAGTACGTATGTTTATGAACAACTTATCTGAGAGTGCACAAACTAGTTCCTGCAGCTTCTACCTTGAACATATTTATAGCCTGAGACTGCTTACTCAAGGAGACTTTGAACAAGACTTGAGTCCCCCACACGATGCTGTAGCTGTAATCATAATGATGGCCCAGGCTGCAGAGGTAGTGGTGCAGGATTCAACCTGACTTCAGCTTCACTGTAGGTACGTAAGTTTGTGTGTCTTTCTATTTTTCCTTCTCTCACCAACACTAGACTGTGTTCCATGATCCAAGCCATGAAAGATAGCACACAACAGCCACTCTTTTCATACACAAAACCCAAGTAAACAAATATGTTACTAATAGTCAATCAAGAGGGGACCACAAATTTCTCCTGATTACAGAGGTATCGTAGAAAATGTACCATGATACAAAAAAATGTATGAAGTACTCAGTTACTTAACTGTACAGAGGCAAAGCCTATACATTTATGTACCAGTAGTTACCTAAATTACCTAAAATATGGAAAGAGAGAGAGAGAGAGAGAGAGAGAGAGAGAGAGAGAGAGAGATTTTTCAAGATTCTTCCTTTATTTTAAGAATTATTCTCCCAAAATTTTAGAGAACTTTCTTCTATTTGATGGTATCCTGCCTATATTCATCACATGTAGACTCATAAAAGCAAAGGACCAGGCAATGCTAACTCAAGAGACAGTAGCCATGAGTGGGCTACTTGTGTTCCCATCACCAAATACCATAAAGAATCATTAAATCAATAAATTTTTTCTTAAAGAGTAATCTTAGATTTTTGTATTTCAAATTCTCCTGATAATGGTTGAAAATTAATACTAGAAGGAAGATTATCAACCTCTAAAGAAGTAGTATTTTATGTAAATAAAAGCAACCATATTCCAATCTTTTTAAAGTTTATTATTTCAAGTGAAAATTTCTTGAAGTGTAAAGTAAATGTGCTTCTGTTGGACATCACCATGTTTCAAAGTGGCAATTCAGGATGATCTTTCTTACACATAGTTTATTTATTCATGTATTTATTTATTTATTTATTCACTTAAAATTTCAGAATTTTATTTATTCTTTGTTTTATTAGATATTTTCTTTATTTACATTTCAAATGTTATCCCCTTTCATGGCTTCCCCTCTGAAAATAAACCCTATTCTCTCATTCTCCCCCCCCACACACACACACTCACCACCCACTCTCTCCTGCTTTTGGCCTTGGCATTCCCCTACACAGGGGCACACAGCCTTCACAGGATCAAGTGCCTCTCCTCCCATTGAAGACCGACTAGACCATCCTCTGCTACATATGCAGCTGGAGCCACAAGTCCCACCAAGTGTACTCTTTGGTTGGTGGTTTAGTTCCTAGGAGCTCCGAGGGTACTGAGGGTTCATATTGCTGTTCCTCCTATGGGACTGCAAACCCTTCAGCTCCTTGCGTCCTTTCTCTAGCTCTTTCATTGGGGACCCTGTGCTCAATCCAATGGATGACTATGAGCCTCTACTTCATATTAGTTGGGAACTGGTAGAGCCTTTCAGGAGACAGCTATATCAGGCTCTTGTCAGCCAGCACTTGCTAGAATTCACAATAGTGTCTGGTTTGGTGATTGCATATGGGAAGGATTCCAAGAGGGGGGCACTCTCTGGATTTTCCTTCCTTCAGTCTTTGCTCCATATTTTGTATCTGCAACTCCTTCCATGGGTATTTTATTCCCCCTTTTAGAAGAATCAAAGTATCCACACTTTGATCTTCCTTCTTCTTGAGTTTCTTGTGCTTTGTGGATTTTATTTTGGGTATTCTGAGCTTCAGGGATAATATCCAATTATCAGTGAGAACATACCATGTGTGTTCTTTAGTGATTATGTTACCTCACTCAAGATGATATTTTCCACATCCTTCCTTTTCCCTACAATTTTCATAAATTCATTGTTTTTAATAGCTGAGTAGTGTTCCATTGTGTAAGTATACCACATTTTTTGTATCCACTCCTCTGGCTATTATAAATAAGATGATATTTACATAGTGGACCATTTGTCTTTATTACATGTTGGAGCATCTTCTGGACATATGGACAAGAGTGGTACAGCTGGGTCCTTATGCAGTACTATGTCCAGTTTCCTGAGGAACCACCAAACTAATTTCCAGAGTGCTTGTACCAGCTTGCAACTCCACCAGCAATGAAGGAGTGTGAAAGATTTGTATGACAATAGCTTCAAGTCTCTGAAGAAAGAAATTGAAGAAGATCTCAGAAGATAAAAAGATCTCCCATGTTCATGGAGTGGCAGGATTAATATACTAAAAATGACTGTCTTACCAAAAGCAATCTACAGATGCCATGCAGTGTCCATCAAAATTCCAACTCAATTCTTCACAGAGTAGAAAAGAGCAATTTGCTCTGAGGGTACTAGTTAGTAATTGTTGTTCGTCCTAAAGGGCTGCAAACCCTTCAGCTCCATAGAACCTTTCTCTAACAAAAGAAGTTCGTTCTTGTTGTTTTTGTTTGTTTGTTTGTTTGTTTGTTTGTTTTTTGGAGGGGAAACTGGGAAAGGGAAAATTTACATGTAAATAAAGAAAATATCTAAAAAAAATAAAATAAAATAAAATAAAAAAGAAAAGAGCAATTTGCAAATTCATCTGCACAAACAACAAATCTAGGATAATGAAAACTATTCTCAGCAATAAAACAAATTCTGGTGGAATCACTATCCCTGACCTCAAGCTGTACTATGGAGCAATTGTGATAAAAACTGCATGGTGTTGATACGGTGAGAGGCAGGTAGATCAATGGAATAGAATTAAAGACCCTGAAATGAATCCACACACCTATGGTTACTTGATCTTTGACAAAGAAGCTAAAACCATCCAGTGGAAAAATAGATAACATTTTCAACAACTGATGCTAGCTCAGTTTGTGGTTAGCACTTAGAAGAATGCAAATTGATCCATTCCAATCTCCTTGTACAAAGTTCAAGTCCAAATGGATCAATGACCTCCACATAAAACCAGATATCCTCAAACTAATGGAAAATAAAATCAGGAAGAACCTCAAGTTCATGGGTACAGGGGAAATTTTCCTAAACAGAATACCAATAGCTTATGCTCTAAGACCAAAAATTGAGACATGGTACCTTATAAAATTGCAAATCTTCTGTAACGCAAAAAAAATGCTGTTAATAGGATAAAATGGTAACCAACAAATTGAGAAAATATCTTCACCAATCCTATATCTGAAAGAGAGCTAATATCCATTGTATACAATCAACTCAAGAAGTTAGACTCCAGAGAACCAAATAACCCTATTAAAAATGGGGTAGAGAGCTAAACAAAGAATTCTCAACTGAGGAATACCGAATGTCTGGGAAGCACCTAAAGAAATGTTCAACATCCTTAGTCATCAGGGAAATGCAAGTCAAAACAACCCTGAGATTCCCCCTCACACCACTTAGAATGCCTAAGATCAAAAACGCTTGTGATGCTGGCAAGGTTGTGGAAAAAGAGGAACAAGCATAGTTTAAATGAGTGAAACAGTTGAAGAAAATAATAACAGAGTGTAGGTTGAATAATAACAGAGTGTAGGTTGAGCTTATCTCATCAACTCTATTCCTGTTGTCAAAACTCCCCTCCATTGGATTTCTTTCCAAAGAGGAGTATTTGGTTGATGGTAGTCGTGCCATAACATTGTTTCATTCAATACACCCACTGAGAGTATGTAAGTATGACTTTGAGATAGACTTCAAAGTATATGGATACCTTTTTAAGGAGAATGAAGGTGTGATAGCCAAAGTGCTAGCTGATCTGCTTACTAGATGCTTGAGAAGTCACTTCTTTGGCTTAACTTAGTGGCTTGAGTGACCACCCAACCCAGTCCTGCTCATTTAGGTTATCTCCTGTGAAGCAGTTCTTTCTGCTCCTCTCTATAAGGACACTTGTGAAGGTATCACTGCACCCCCCAAAATGATCAAGCACTGTTTCCCCTGGAGTCTTTCTTCCATGCCCAATGGATCTCACAATTTGGGGGCTTCATTGTCCACACACTTCCCATATCCATAACAAAAGGAATTTCAAGGAAATATCCCACTTAGGACTGAGTACTCCAAAGTCTCTCACTTTCAGCAGATTTTCTAGTTGTGGGTCAGTGTCTGATTTCCCATAAAATTTTAGGAGAAAGTGCTCTAAGTCAGACATTGATCTATGGGTACAGCAGAACCTCCTTAGAAATCATTTTAGACCTACTTTTCTTTAGCAGAATGCTCGAATTCCCCTATCTACTCTCAGGTTCTTGACCACCCAAGCAGTGTCAGGATTAATTCCACCTCATGGAATAGACCCTAAATACCACCATAAAATGTTAGTTACTCCCAAAATGATTGTGTCAATGTTGCATTAGAATATCATGCAGGCAGGTCATATTTGTAGATAGAAGTGTTTGTAACTAGATTGCTGTTTACCACTTTCCCCTGCTTAGTGCACAGATTACCTTCTAGTACCAGTTAAAGACACTAGTTAGGCACCACCTTGACATTTAACACTCAATGTGCTATGTATGACCTACCAGACTTTTAGCCTTGGAGTGGATACTGAATTTCCAGGAAAAAATGAGTTAGTATTGGCATTTGAAACAAAGAAACAGAAATGGATGTAAGAGAAGGTGTTGATATCTGCAGAAAGGAGGAAAAATCAGTCTACTACAAGATTAACTAAAGACTTCAGTCAGTCGATCATACTCTGTTGTGCTGTTCTTGGTTGGTTCATTATTGAAGTAGTAAACAAAGGGCAAATGGAAGAAAAGTCTTTATTTGGCTTGCATGTTACAGGTACTCATTTGACATAAGCCAATGTAGCAATATAAAGATACAGAATGAATCAGAAACCACAGGCCATGCCTCTTACTGGCTTGTTCTCCTGGGTTACTCAGCTACCTATCTCATTCATTCCACACACACTTGTATAAGGATAGCATCTTCCATGGTGGGCTCAGCTCTCCTACATCAATTAACCATCAAGATACAGCCAAAGACAATGTGATGGAGGCAAATATTTGATTGTTATATCCTTCTCCCTAGGGCCAATAGTTTGTGTCAAGTTAGAAGAAATTACCCAGGATACACCCTGTCTATGGTGGCCATCATTCTCTTACTATAATTATTCCTCACAATGAAGCTCCTCCCTAGCTTTCAAAAGGAAGAGTCTCTTTCCATGTAAGGCCACATTATTATGGCACAAGCATAGCATTATCCCTGTGTACTGTTCTTTCCTCTCAAAGGGTGATATGGCTCCCAATGATGCAATACCTCTGTCCTAAAACAGTATATTTCTAAAGGGTAAATTCACATTAACTACATTTCCAAATAAACCAACGGCATACCCTCTTTTTCTAGCAATGTCAACCCAGGCGTGTATTCATTTTACACTGTCAAATAAAATGAAAACCTGCTTCTAATAGGACATCTCCTGGGGCAAAGCAAACTCTGAAAGACCATCATTGTACACAACATGGAGTGGCATAGAGCAGCAGATAACCTGATCTCAACATCTTCCCTAATAGAAAGATCACCCAAGAAA
>JADRCD010193733.1:4746-22758 GCA_019843815.1 Montemys delectorum
AGAGAGAGAGAGAGAGAGAGAGAGAGAGAGAGAGAGAGAGAGAGAGATTTCTTAGGTACCATCCATTTTTTCTTTTTAATACTGAGTCTTGCACCAGCATGGAATTCACCAAATAGATTAGACTTGGCTAGCTGGTCAGTGAGCCCCAGGGATCTGCCTATCTCTGCTTCCTCAGAACTGGAATTACAAATGTGTGTATGGCTTTACACTGTGGGGTCTAGAGTTCCTGTGCTTACATTACCAATTAAGCTATATCTCTAATCCCAATTTTCATAATTCTAGGAGAAATTTTTTATTGGTATTTCAGATTTTCTTGTGACTATAAAAATGTAAAGTAGTAACTATTAATATATCAGAGCTTTCAAACCTCAGATGCTTCAAATAAACAATGCATTAGTTTTATTTCATCACTGTTTCATGTCTCTACCTAATTTATAATATTATAACAAAGCTTTTGAAACTTACCCTGTTAAAAGGCACATATCTGATATTGTTATAAATGAATTGTCAAGTCAATTTGGAAAATTTAACACTGAAGGAAAAGTTACTTGTTTTTGAGATGATAATACAAATAAATATGCATTGTGGTAAAGAACTGTCTGGTGACAAAATGTTGTTATAAATTAAGATTTCTCTGTTTTGAACTGATTATAATGAAAATAATACATAACTGATTCTAAACAACTGTCAAACTCTGTCAATCAAAAGGATACTGAAGTTGATTAAATTCATAAATTATTTCTACATCCCAGGTAAACAAGCTATAGAATTTGAGAGATAAAATTGATGTTTCATTACAACAATATGCCAGCATTATAGCTGTACTTTTGATCCTTGGTGGTCATCATAAATAAAAGAATGCTTTGGAAGTCAAGTATGGTGCTTCATGAATGTATGTAATCGCAGTACCCAGGATACTGAAGCAAGACTACCATGAGTTCAGAACCAATGCTAGGTTCATGGTGAGTTTTATCCTGCTTAGTTTACATGGCAAGGAAAAAAAAAGAAAAGAAAGAAGAGAAATATTTGGGCATTTGAAGACAGTTTTAAAATTAAATCAGGAAGTCATCACTGTCAGAGAACCTCTTATTTTTTTGTATTTCTTATCAGACTTAGGAATTACTGACTTTACATCTCCATGCTGTTATACCATAAACTGTGCCAGTTCAAACCAGTCTTCCTTACTGAAGAGCTGCCTTAAAATGATCTAGCTCATTCCCTAAAACCCCATGAGTCAAAACACTCTCCACAAATCCATTAGAGCTCTAATGGATTACAGAAAGCATGTAAACATGATTCCAGAAAGCATATAAACACGATTCCATGTACATACATAGTCTATTTTTCCTGTACTTATGTGCCATTTATAATCTTTAAAATTTATTAATTGAAATAGTTCATGGTTCCTCTTAGATACACCCAAATTGAGAACATCCATGCTCTTCTACTTTGGAAGCATTATTAAATAAGAGTTTTGTGAACACAAGTACAGTGAAACTGCAACAGTCAGTCTGCTAGCTGATAGTGCTGGCAAGTGACAGGGGAATGGGTAGGATATATTGTGGATACTCTGTACAAAGAAGTGAGTTGCATCCTGGGTGGGACAGAACAGAGAAGAATGAGGCATGATCACTCAGCTCAGAACAGTGTGTAATTTATAATTTATTGATTACTTATTGCTGAAATTTTCCATTTAATGTTTTTGTTCTATGTTGACTACAAGTAACTAAAACCATAGAAGAAACAGAAATTTTGAGCAAAAGAGGTCTATTATATTCTCCCTAATGTCTCCCATGTAAGATACCTTAAGACTGCCTTGGTGGGGGCCTGCCCTCCTCACAAGGCATCATAACTTGATTCTGCATTGTCAGAAACTTTGGTTTATCAGCATAAACCAAACTTGTCTCTGATTTCTTGTCTACCTCTTGCTATGTAGTCTACTCCCGTCAATTTGGTCTGCATGTTTACATCGCTTCAGTGAAAGAGCTTTGCCAGAAAATTGTTCCACTTTTCCTACTACTTTGTAAGACCAATTATCCTGGCAACAGTTTCCATCCATCCCCATCAGTTCCAGAAAGTGGTTTTATTGAAAGCAGTGGTTCTCAGCCTTCCTAATGCTGTGACCCTTTAATACAGTTCTTCATTATAGTGACTCCTAACCATAAAATTATTTTGCTGCTACTTCATAACTACTTTTGCTACTGTCATGGATCATAATGTAAATATCTGATGTTCAGGATATCTGATATGTGACCACAAAGGGTTGTAACACGTAGGTAGGTTGAGAGGCAGTAATTTAAAGACCCAGGATCAGCTGTTCCAGTGGCTAGAGTAAGAGGAATGAAGTGCTGGCTGCTACTGTCAACTCTTCCTCATTTCCATCCTCTGCATTCTGTGTAATTTGAGTTAGAAACAGCTGTCACAGAATCCTTCAAAGCAGTTCTAAATCCCTAGCAAACAAGGCAATCACTGTTAAAACAGCTTGTTAAAGCAAGAGTTCCTGGTCATCTTCCTGTGAGTTAGATGCAGTACTTTTAAGAGGGAACATAAGAACTGGAATTTTTGCTTAGGACAGCAGATATTGCTAATCTCCTTCCTCTAGAATAAAATGATATTTAAGCAGTAGAGAAAAATTATAGTAAAAAGATAAACATTTAATCATAGCCTCAATACAATGCTAGTGAGTTCTTGGGCTTCTGTTACAGAATGTGAAGGGAATGGCGTTTGCTGGAGCTGTGTACTGGTACTGTACCATGCAGTACACCTGAAATTAAGGCTCCACATTATGTCCTCTCTTGAGGCCTGCTAATCATTAGGAAGGCAGGAAATGGTACTATAGCAAGTTGCCTTGAACTCTGCTATCTCATAAGGTCTTCTCCTTGAACATCTGCATCATCATGAGCAGGGACCAGTCCCTTATCCTGGGGTAATGGGCTTTGAGGTTTCAGAAGCCCAAGACAGGCCTAGTGTGTTTCTCTCTTTCTGCTGCGTGCAGATTTAGATGTAGAACTCTCAACTACTCTCCAGCATCATGTCTGTCTGCAGGCTACCACGGTTCCTGCCATGATAATAATGAACAAAACTTCTGAACTGTAAACCAGCCCCAATTAAATGTTTTCCTTTACAAGAGTTGCCATGGTCAAGGTACCTCCTCACACTAACAAAACTCTGACTGAGATGAATAAATAATAATAAATAATAATAAATAATAATAATAACAACAGACTATTTATCAGCTGGCTGTTTAGCCTAAGACATTAACTTGATTCTCAGCTCAATTTTCTAGGACAGACTTGACTACAAAAGCCTTCCATATTCTAGCTTCTCCTTTCTCCTTGCCTTTCTGGATACAAGAGCTACACAGTGTTTTCCCTCCCTGCACCTGGTTATATAGTCTTGCTAAGGAAAGAACAAGTTCCAGTAACTACACCCTTCTGAGTAAAAGTGATCCAAACTGGTTCAAACTTTCACCCCAACTGGTCTTTCTTCCTGTCCCCTTTTCCCAGTTGGTGACTGAACTTAGAGGATGATGGCGACATGTACTATAAAGGAGGTGCTGGATCTTGAATCACTGATTAGAACTGGGCCCCACACACTCTCTTATCTAGACTGTATGACACAGATATAAGCATTCACTGTGTTCAGCCATTGAGACTTAAGTTGTTCTGTTGTACTATCAGTGTCAGTCATGGCAGTAGGCATTATGCCATTTTGCTCCTATGATGACAGTTAATGAAATTTATTAACCTTCTAGCTGATCCCTATGACTATTTCATGAATGAGGAAGGAAGGCTCTAAGTGGTCAAGTGAAGTATGAATGCACAGCTGGTATGTGATGGAACCATAGTAAAACTATAGATGTGAATCCTATAGATCAAAATGCTTCCTGTAATCTCAGAGTTATCATCATGACAGGAAGCATATTGATGTGCAGGCAGACATGTTGCTGAAGAGGTAGTTGAGAGTTCTGTGTCTGGATCTGCAAGCAGCAGGAAAAGAGAGATATTGGGCCTGGCTTGAGCTTCTCACACCTCATAGTTCACCTCTACTGACACATTTTCTCCAACAAGATGTTATCTACTCAAACAATGGAAGGATAACTGGATGTAACCAGAGTAATGCTTTCATGCTACATTGTGATCTTTTCACTCATTTTGTATTTGACACCCCACCCTCTTAGCATCAAGTCAATTTCTTGCTGAATGTATAGTTCAAGTAACTTTACTCTAAAATATGTTTTGACACCATTAACTGGGATAACAATCCACGGTTGGTTAGGTGATAGACCTTAGGGTAAAACATAATATTATTATCCTGTTCAATGGACATGGTATTAAAATGATACCTACTTCTTATTTTAATGTCCATAGATGAGTCTATTGCTCTATTTTTATCCGAGAAGCTTCTTTTTGAAGTATATGGAGAGTAATTCAGAAACTGATGAATTGCAAAGTATAAGAATATGTGATGCGTTCAGCTTTAAATAACACCTCTGTATAATACTCCTCCTCCTAAGGCTCCAAGACCATAGAGGAAGAAGGAATGTAAAGATTGTAAGATCCAGAGACAGTGGATGACTGCAGTGAAAGAAGATTTGCCAGATAAGACAGGGTCATTGAGCACAGTAACTCACAGTTCCTGTGGCTACATGAACAAGACCTGCATAATTTCAATCCAGATAAGATCCTACCTCTGGATGAGCTAATAGAAACTAATGGCTGCCATGAGAGGGAGAATCAGTTTTCTTTAGACTTGCAGCCCTTGAGAGGTTGCCCATGCTCCAGTAGATGCGTCTACACACATTCCATACTGGAAGAAATAACTGGATTCAATATATTTATTTTTATCTATCTATCTATCTATCTATCTATCTATCTATCATCATCTATCATCTATCTAGGTCAGTGAGAGACCTCACTTCTGGAGAGTTATCAAGGAAGATTCCAAGCATCAAGAAGCCTCTGTCATTCACACACACACACACACACACACACACACACACACACAAACACACACACACAAACACACACAAACCACATGACTGCCACACACATGTGAATACCATACATACCTTTACATACCACACATGTAAAGAATTCAATTAAATTAAGGTGGAACTGTTACACTCAATTCAGTGATTATATAATCCTCCAACCTGGGATGCAGATTTATATTTTTCAGAAGTTATGTAACAAGTTAAGATATCAGAAAGGAACAATGAAGACTGTTTGTTTGAAGAGTGTGAAAGGAAGACACTTTCTTGCAGATGAGACCTTGACATCTGCTGCACATTTAGTTTATCTTTGCAGGCTTGATATTCTGGGCAGAGGTTGTGATTCTGGGATTTACAGATGTATCTTTTCTCCAGGCACTTCCTGGCATCCTCTGATAACATGTGTAATTGGCTATTTCCCTTCCTTATTAAAGTCTGCATATTATCACAGCCATTCTGGCTAAATCAGACTCAAGAGGCCAACAGTAATGAAAGAAGAATTAGGAAATCTGTCTTTATTAAATGGGAAACAGAATAACCGAGAAGGTCAAGATGGAAAAATAAACTGTATCATGGGGAGAGTGATCAGAATCAATTGCCAAGATTCACCAGCATTCAGAATCTAATTCAAAGACCTTTTTTAAAAAAATGACTCCACTTTCTACTACATTTGATCTCAAGTTTTAAATGCAGTCCATCCTTTCATTGTGTTGGAGCTGGGGTTAGAGGTTTTAGAACTCCATTGGAAGATCTGAGAGCTCGTGTACTATGCTGAAGAAGCAGGAGTTGTACCGAACTCCACTATTTCAATTCCACACCACCAATGGGTAAGATAATGACAAGCTCATGATCATGCACCTCTGGGTCTATTCAGTGGCTCTCTACAGTTCGTTTTATTTGAGATAAACATTACATCATGCCCTTGTGATGAGACAGACATGCCATTCATGCTTCTTTTGCAGTTTCAACAGAGTTTCCAAGCAGCATCCATGATAGGTGCCAATATGAAAACTGTACCCATCATATTCTTTCCCACACTATGGCTGTCATCATCTCAGAAGTCACCATGTCCCAAATCCCTTGAGGGGAAAAATATCTTAACTGTGGGAAGTGCCAGTTTGATTCTTTCTCCCTTTTCCTTTTTAACCACTGTCAAAGAGTAGTGTATTTAATTAGAAAAGGGAATATTGTAGGCATGCATGCAAATTAGCACAAGAGGGCAAGTTAATTATAGAAAAGTCAAGGTTCTTATTGAGAAATATTGATGGCTGTATCCTCAGAGTTTCTCCTTTGTGTGAAACATTGAAACTGAAGACTGGGGAGGCGACACAATGGATGTCTGAAGCAGGGATAATTTGGGAAACAAAGGTAGCTCCACTGTGTAATGTAACCTCTATTTAAGTGCTATTTTTGCTTTCGAACTAGAGACACTTTATAATCAGGTTCTCAATAATCTTCCTTGTAAAGAAGACTTGCTAATCGGTTTAAGAAACAAAATGTCAAGATTCGCCTGTCTGTCTTATGAACTTGCTCAGCAACCAAAGAAGGAAACCAGATTTCATTGATCCCCTAATGCAAGCTGAGAGCCGTACCAGGTGCCATCACTTCAACAGTCATGCATTGATTAGATTCTTTCTCCATGTGTGCAGGGCACTGGAATAAACTCCAAAGAGAAGATTTAAAAAGGTGTAGACCTTCCTTTCAAGAGGCTGATAGTCTAGAACAAACAACAAACAGATAAATGTTAACCAAAGTGAATGTGTTCAAGGTTTGGTTTCTATTCTATGGTGGTACTGGGAAATATTGGGACCTCTAGTAGGTGAGGACTTGTAGGAGAAAGTTAGGTCATGATGGAATTTGTCCAAGGAGGGAATATTTGTATCCTAAGACCTCTCTGTTTCTCTGTTTCTCTGTTTCTCTGTCTGTCTCTGTCTCTGTCTCTGTCTGTCTCTCTGTCTGTCTCTGTGTCTCTGTCTGTCTCTGTCTCTCTGTCTCTCTCTCTCTCTCTCTGTCTCTCTCTCTCTCTCTCTCTCCCCCCCCCCCCCATCTGTCTGTCTCTGCTTCCTGTCATGAGTTGAGCAGGTTCCAGGGTTATGGGCTCTCGCCATATGTCACTAGGCACAGGCCCAAACAACAGGCCAAAGGATGGTGGACTGAAACCTTTAAACTGTGAGTCCAAACAAATGTGTCTTCATTAGGGTTCTCTTGCTGTGAAGACACACTCTGAGCAAGGGAAGACACACTATGAGCTTGACAACTCTTCTAAAGGAAAACACTGAATTTGGGGTGGCTTACAGTTCAGTGATTTAATCCATTATCTTATGGTGAGAAGCATGACAGCAGGTAAGCAGACATGATGCTGGAGATGCAGGAGACTGCAAGCAGCAGGAGGAGATTTGGAGACCTCAAAGCCCACTCCCAGTGACAGGCTTCCTCCAACAAAGCCACACTTCCTAAGAGTACTACTCCCTATGAACCTACGGGGGTGATTCTTTCAAACAACCACAAAACCTCTCCTCTGAGGAGAGACTGGCTATGCATGTTCCCATGTGATCCTCCTTGGGGAACTCTTATCCAAGAGCAGCAGACGAGGAAATCAGAACTTGTGAGAATTCTCTAAAGTTGGTAGAAAATTATATTCCTAAACACAATGTTTCTCTTTTTTCAATGAGACTGGAAGGAACCTTTCAACTTTGTTTTCTAGAGAAAGCCATAGAAGATCACACTGTGCCAACATGGGGTGGATAATAAAGTGGACAGCAGCACATTTTGAAACAGTTGCTACTTCCCAGGCACAAGTCTGAACATACTTCATCTGTTAGCTTACTCAGCCACTTGAGCAATCCTTGTCTAACTCCCTGAAGTGGCACTGGTTAAGAACCAGAAGCACTGAACAGGCTCCCAGGCCATTTGGCTCTATGATCTGAAAACATCTGAAATGGAGAACTGGGGAGGGGCAGAGGAAAACTGCAGAGTTCTCCCCAGAGGACTGTAGGGTTGGGATGTGGAAGGAAGCTTTTCTTTCTTTTTTTTGTTTTTGTTTTTGTTTTGTTTTGTTTTGTTTTGTTTTTGTTTTTGATTAGGTATTTTCTTTATTTACATGTAAATTTCTCCTTTCCCAGTTTCCCCTCCCAAAAAACAAACAAGCAAACAAAAACAACAAGAACAAACCCCTGTTGCCTCTAAGTCAAGGAATTCACCCAGGTCTGGAGATACTGACACTAGTTGAGAGAGCTCCAGAACTCTCTAGTTGGAGGACAGAGGAACCTCTAGAAAACATGACCTTCTATAAGGAAGGCATGTTGAGAAGATGGGGGTTACTTAAAGATGAAGCTGTGTGTATTTTATGATATCTGCATCTTAGACCCCAGACTTCTACTCCTACTAGGTGATATGTTCCATATAGATCAACTTGGGCTGTGATCCAGGAAGTTCCCTTTTAGAGTTCTGACTCTTTTAATAAAAAGTAGCTACAGTTCTGAGTGATTCCTTTCAGTGTTTGTTCCTCTTCCATTGCTGTGATGAAATACCAGGACCAAGAGCCAACTATAGAAGAGAATACTTATTTTGCCTTCCCATAACAGGGGGAAGAGTCCATAATGGAGTGGGGAATAGGAAGCTGGCTTATCAAGTCTTTTCTCCATACACAGAAAACAGAAAGTGTGAGCTACAAGTGTGGTAAACCTCTAAACCCTTAAGTTTAGAGTGCTACAGTTCCTCCATCAAGACTCTACCTCTCAAGGATTGTAAAATAACATTCCCCAAATAGGACCACCAACTGGGAACCAAGCATTCAAATTCTTGAATCCTGAGGACATTTCCCATTCAAACCACTACAACTGAGTTTTCATGAATGGGGTAAACGTAGCATTATCCTCTTTCTTCTACTTAGGTAGTGAGTGAGATGGCTGGCACCTATGAAACTAGGATGCTGACTTAACTGAGTTACCCATTTTAAGACCCCTGGTTGGGTTGCTAACTCAATTGGGTGATTATCCACGCTGCTTTAAAATGACAGTTTTACAACTCACACTCGTCAGGCAGATCTCTTTTACCATTATTGAGATAGCCCTTCACTGTACTGTCACAACTGTATGTGGGGGCAGCTGATTCATTTGGGTTTGTTTAGGTCTTCCCCATGTATGCTTCAGAAAGTCTCAAGCAATCCACGACTTTCTCTAGACTCTGCCTGATCTCACGCTAGCCTATAGCTACAGTCAGCATATTTTTCTCATTTTCTGCCAGTCCACCACTCTTTAACCCCCTGAAGTTCCAAGTCCTCACATTTCATCTAGATATGTGTCTAACTTCTATAGACATTTCCCAAGAGGCTCAGTCTGGGAAAGAGGCATCACATGGATAAATGTGTGGACCACTTAGAAATCTTTTTCTCACATACCATCCTATGGAGTTGCTAAGAGCTCATGGTTGAGGTAAGGCACTATCATAAAATATTCTGACCTTACAGCTGAGAAAATTACACAGCGATTTAGCTATTCTGAAATTTGGAATACTGATGGATAAGATATTGAATTGAATGAAATAATATCTGTGAGTTATAGCATTTAAATAGTTTTATAGTTGAGTAAAATATACTCAACTATATCTTTCTTGTGGGTAGGAGGAATATTTCAATGGAGGAATTATTTGTCAAGAGACAAAGGTTAAAAGAATATCCTAAACTGAGCTTCAGTGGATAAATTAGCTAGCGTTGCCAGTAATTCAGGATTGAGAATAACAAGACCAAAAGAGACAAGCAATCCCTTGGGGTGGGGTGAGGTTAAATGATGTACCACAAGAAAGGAGAACATTTGGCAGTCCCTTCAACCCTGGCTAAGAACTGTGATTTCTGGTCACTGCATAGCTGTTTGTTTACTCTACTAAAGGAATCCAAAATCTCATAGCAGCCATTGTAAAACTGTCAGGAACTCTTCTAGCCCAGTGGCTTAGCCTGACTCTAAACGTTCATCTTTTATAACAAACCAGTATCACCAAAACATATATAATTTTTATATATACAAATCAAAAAGTGAAAGTCTGGGCAAATACCAAACAACATCTATGTGTAAATCTATCTTCTGTCTTTCTTCTATCTTCCTAGCAATTCCATCGTCTAGAAATATAGCAACACACACACAGGTGGGTGGCTGGGTGGACTTTCTTTAAGTTTTTTTTTTTTCAGTTGTCTAAAAAAAAGTGTATCCTTGTATGTGCCTGTGAGTTGGTATCATATGAGGGTGACAGCATATACATGACTATTTTTCCATTTTGTAACTTTTTTATTTTATTTTATGGATATGAGTCTTTTGCTTGCACACATGTATATGAACCACATGAGTTCTTAGTGCCCACAAAGGTCAGAAGAAGATATCAGATCTCCTGGAGCTGGAGATACAGGTGGTTGAGAGCCACCATGGGAATTCTGAGAATTGATCTTTGGTCTGCTGAAAGAACAACAAATGCAAGAACAACTGCCCTGTCCCCTGTACATAGTCTTTGTCCCCAAAAATGTTACACAACAGGGAAGGACTGCTCTGTCCAACATCCCTCCACCGGCTCTCAGAGCAAGTGAGTCAACAAATGGTCACAGTCTGACTCTGGTCCCAGGAATGACCTAAGTCCTTGTAATAAGGTGAATGCACTTTGCATGTGGCTTACTAAAATAGAATCACATAAACTCAGATACATTTTAAGCCCTAAAACATAGATTTGGACATTTAAGTATTTATTTATTTATTTATTTATTTATTTATTTAAAAGGGGACTGGGGGGACGACTCAGTGGTTAAGAGCAATGTCTACTTTTCCAGAAGTCCTGAGTTCAATTCCCAGTAACCACACGGTGGCTCATAACCATCTGTAATGGGATCTAATGGCCTCTTATATCTGATACTGCCTTCTGTCACGCAGGCATACATGCAGATAGCTTGCTCCTATACATAAATAAATAAATCTTTAAAACAAAAATGTAAAAGGAGGAGTTGGAACTCTAACAGAATAGAACTGTTTCATAAGTGAAGCACTGAGGAAATGGCCCCGGCAGGCAGTGAGGTCACTGGGAGACTGCCTCACAGTGGCTTACAAGTCACTTAAGTTCTACTCAAATGCCATTTTCATGTTGGTTCTTATGCACAAATGCTTCCAGGCAAACAAAAAACATTCACGTTATTAGATTCCAGATGCAACTGAGTATTGGTGTTATCAAAGGCAATTTGCATTTACAATTTGCATGCTATTTTGCAACCTTTCTGATTTAATGATTCATTAGAAATGATCAAATTATCCTGTTATGGGAACTGTTGAAAATAAATACAGTGACCCATTTTTTTTTCTATTATTATTTGGCTTTGGAATATACACCTGTGCTACATTATCTTTGAAGCTGAAACAAAGATATTTGCCATTGAGGGTCTGTGGGAGGATAACAATTACTCAGAAGCTTTTTTTTTTTATTAGATATTTTCTTTATTTACATGTAAATTTTTCCTTTCCCAGGTTCCCCTCCAAAAAACAAACAAACAAACAAAAACAACAAGAACAAACTCCTTTTGCCTCCCCCCTCCCCATGCCTGCCACCCCACCCTCTCCCACTTATTGGCCCTGGCATTCCCCTACACTGGGGCACAAAACCTTCACAAGGCCGAGGTCCTTTCCTCCTATTGATGATCGAATTTGCAATCCTCTACTATACACATGCTGCCAGGACACACACAACTTAGATACACTACTATACACAAGCTGATCCCCAAACATTTACAAACTCTATGTGAGTGTCTCTGATTTGCAGACTAAACTTGATTTTCTGGAGTAAATGTGAAATTTTGATGTTTCTTTTTACTCTTATTTTGCATGTTGCCTGAAAGAGGATTTTGTCTCAAATCCTAAACCCTGAGGCAGCTAACTTCTTTTTCCCTACTAGCCCCATATAACACTTCAGTCTTATATTCTAGTCTAAACCAGAGTTACCTTTAATGAAATAAAACCTTTTAGAGTCATTCCTCTGGTCATACCCATCTGCTCATTCCATCCTTTAAAAGCCCTTTACTCCCAACTGTATGAAGTTATCATGTCTCCATGTTCATAACAAGCCTGCTGCCATGAGAAATGCTGACTGCTAGATGGCATCAGGGAGGGTGAAGGATGTTTCAAAATATTTTGGGCCAAACAAGATTGTTTTTTCCCCGAAAGTCAACTTGAGATAAATTGGAAAATTTTTTTCAGTCCTTTGTTCAGGGTGAGATCATAGTGTTGCAGATTGAGTACTTGTTTATAAAAGAGAACTCTGTGGCCTTTGTCGGCATCATGACTACACTCAATTCCTGGTGCATAACAAACCACCAAGAACTTACCAGTTAAAACCACAGGCATCTATTATCTCCAAACTCTAGAGATCAGAAATCTGAAGACTGCAGAGAAGAATTCATGTCTTGCCTCTCTTCCTTCTGTTGGCCCTGGGTGTTGGTTGGCTTGTGGCTTGGACACTTTGACCTTGGCCTCCCTTTTCCTGTGGCCTTCTTTTTCACTACAAACTCTCTCTGCTCTTCCCACAAGGACACTGATAGCTGGATTTGAGGCCAATCCAAATACACTGAGTTGACTCTTACCTCAAGATCTTTCTCTCAATCCCATCTACAGATATCCTTTCTTCAAATAAAGTCATACTCAGAGATTCAGGGAAGATCTAAATTGTAGAGTGTCAACCACTCAACCCACCTGCATAGTGTTTCATTTTAAAAACTCAAACAGTTTACAAGCTGACCTATATCAATGTGGCTTTGTATAATGAGGTCCTTTGTGGCGGTTATAACCATGCTGAGGTTTGATTAACTGAAGGCTCATTTCCCAACTCCTCACTCTCTGCTTTTATGATACAATGAAAGCAAGACCCTGACCCCAGTTCTGGTGCACAGACGAACACTTATTGACACACTGACCCAAAGCATGTACTCCATCCATGGCTCTTGTAACTCAAGGAGTTGCCCATTGTTTGCACTTCAGGACCTTTATTCAGCACAAGGCAAGAAAAAAAAACCACAGAATATAACAATATTTCAGTGCCAAGATTCCGTTTGTCTTCTTGCGATGATTTGAGTACTCCCACCCAAGGGCCTATGTGGCAAGAGGCGTGGTTCCCATGGTGACCATATTAGAAGATGGTAAAATATGTAATAGGTGGAGCCTAGTTAAACACCATTAGATCACTAAGGGTGAGAGAGTTTTCAAGTACAAGCAGCCATTTGATCGATCTCATATTATAATGGATATAAAAGAGGTTCTTCCATCCCTTTAACTCCTTAACTGACATATGACCACTCCCTCATTCAAATGCTACACTATAAAGTTCTACTAACTTGGCCATATAGCCCACAACATACCATGTTACACTTTCAGCCTCCCAAATCAAAAGCTAACAAACATTTTTCTCATAACATTAACCTTAGGTATATTAGTAAAGAAAACTAGACTAATATACTTCTATTTTATAAATTTTCAGATTAGAGGTTCTAGATAATCACTGTGCTATAAAATAAATTTGGGATCATTGGCCAGAAACTTATAAAAGAAAAATATAGTAGAATTGAATTGAAAATAGCAAGGCAATTATACAAGGTAAATTAAGACTTAGTAGAAAGCAAAACATCTACCCCGTGTTTGTGTGTATGTGTATGTGGTGTGTTTGTGGGGTATGTTTGGGGTGTGTGTGTGTGTGTGTGTGTATCTGTGTGTGTGTGTGTGTATCTGTGTGTGTTCATTAGGTCAGGAAATGATGATGTCAACTATATTTAATACTATGATCTCAAAACAAAAAAGTCAAGCCAAACCAAAGAATTCATCTTAAATGGATGTGGGCACAAAATGTAATTGATCCTTTTACCTATGACAACACTCCTGTAGATGCAGGCTACTGGGCACCCTTGTGACCCACACATGCAATGGAAACTGCTTCTGTATAATTATTTCTAGGCAGTTTAAATGAGCCATTCATCTCATCAATTAAAAAAATCATTTTAACATTATTTTACCCAATCAGTGAATGTTCTAAAGATAGTCAAAGACTTACAACAGTTTCCCCTTGAAGATGGATTTCTGATTACATTTATTAAAATACAAATTGCGCCTGATTATGTACTCTTGACTAAAGCATTTTTTAACTATTATCCAGCTCTAAAGTATAAACAAAACAAAGCTCTGCCTTGTGTGTTGAAAGTGTACGTACAACTCTGTGTGTTGGGGGCAGGGAGTGTTTGCATGTGAGCACGTTAAGAGTGCATAACTTCCTCTTATATCTGTGGTAAAACTCTGACTAAAAAGATTGTGGAGGAACTGGTTTATTTCCATTATACTTCTAGGTCATGATCCACTATTGAAAAAAAATCAGAATTCATGATAGGAACCCGGAAATAGGATTCACAGAGGCAGCTCAGCTTGCTGGTTTGCTCTCCGGCCTGCTCAGAGGCTTATGCTTAGCTAGCATTCTTGTATAACTTGACCTCCTGCTTAGTGATGATGCTGCCCACAGTCATCTGAGCCCTCCTGTTTCAATTAATAATAAAAATAATTGCTCACAGGCCAATTAGATCAAGGTAAGTCCTCCATTGTGTCTTTCCTCTCAATTGGCCGTAGGTTGTACCAAGCTGACAGTTAAGGCTAACTAGACTAATGAGGGACAGAGGCTGGCTGCAGACATTCCTTCAAGAAAGATGGGGGGAAAATTAATAGAATGTGTAACCCAATACCACGTGTAATATTGGCTCATAATCATTGATATTCAATATAAAGGAAGCCACAATTAAGTACACCATATGAAACCTCACCTGTCATCTACTTAATAGAGGTTCAAAATGAGGCAGTCAAAAATTACAAGAGCATAATCTGAAGATGATATATTCAATCTAACCTCATGAAGCTGTTTCTAGTTATTTTGTTTACACACGGCAATATTCATTCTCTGGCAAATCACTGACTTTCCACTATCTGGAAGACAGCGAATATGTCATAATAAATGCCAGAGGCAGGAAGTAAAAGCAGACTGTAATCTACACCTTCAGCTGTGCCTGCCATGGCTGCAGGGACATGTCGAAAGTCACTCTGAGCCCTTGTACATGCAAAGGTTGAGACCACTGGGAAAACAAAACAAAGCCCGAACATCTGAAGCCCTTTGTTCAAGAAGAGAAACACTTCCCCCCTCTTTTTTTGTCATCTTTACCACAAACTGTATACGTGTTTTTTATTTGATATGTAATGTCTCACCCTCTCAGGTAGAGGAAACTTTCAGATACGAGCACTGACCTCTTGTTTTGTTTCTTAGAGAATACCTGCTTTAGTCCATGTTTCTCAAAGACCATCCTCAGGGCAGTTGCAGTGGCTGGGTAGTGACTGGTCCATCTCAGTGAGGCAGTGGGAGGTAGCTCCTGAACTCAGTCTCTATAGGTCTAGTACACATCCCTTTGTCTCACTGAACCATGCTTTAAAAATTATATTATATTATTTAATATCCTGATCACAATTTCCCTTCCCTTGTCAGGTCCCAGTCCTTTTCCTGATTCCTCTCCACCCCCATCCACTCCTCCTGTTTCTCATCAGAAAAGGGCAGGTCTCCCATGAGTATCAACTGGCCATAGCATATCAAATTGCAATAAGACTAGGAAAACCAAGATACAAACCAAGCTATAAACTGAAATACAAACCAAGATCTCTCTCTTTTATTAAGGCTAGACAAGGCAACCCAGTAGGGGAAAAGGGTAACAAAGAGATAACAGAGTCAAAGACAGACCTGATCGTACTATTAGGAACCCCATAAGAAGATCTATCTATACAACTGTAACATATGTGCAGAAGGCCCAGGTCAGCCCCAGGAAGGCTCCCTGGTTGGTGTTAAACACACTTTCAAACCACAAAATCTGACATAAAATTAAAAATTTCAATCCAGCATGCCCAGTCCACTATGACCCAACAGTAGATCTTCTGAGAACTCTGTGTAAATAAGCCTGCTGCGTGATCACAGACCTGATTCTGTTGAGTAGCCCTCATTCTCAGCTCTCTGGTTTTAAAGTCTTTCAAGCTGTGATACTCTGTGGGACAACATGTACCTGAACATCTTCCTCTTCTAATAATTTAGTGGAGTCAATTAAAATAATAATAATAAATTTAAAGCAGCTAAGTTGCTATCCAGTACCACACTTAATAAAGTCTAGAGTCCTTGCATTTTGTAGGATTACAAGACTTTACATGTCACAATTGGCACTTAAGAACTTAGGGCCCACATGTTAGAAAGATGACTGATTCAGTACAGTGGTTGCTATGTAAGTATGAGGATCTCAACATCCACATAAAAGTGGGCATGGCAAGCAAAGATCTGTCACCTTGGTGTTGGGGAAGCAGAGACAAAAGAATTCCTGGAGGTCACTGGCCAGCCAACCAAGCCAAATGGGTGAGATCCAGGTTCAGTGAGAGATTCTGCCTCAAAAACTAAGGTGGAGAATGATCAAGAAAGATAAACAATGATGACCATTGGCTGGCAGTCATGAGCACCCATGCCTGGATATTGGAGGAGGGAGAGAAAAAGGAAGAAGAGCATTCAGAAACTTCTTGTAATTGGGGCTTGGGTTTATCCTCATAGAAATTTGGGTGCACTTTGCAAATCTGTGAATGTCTTTGACTGTTTTTTTTCTTCTACCAAAAGCATGTGTATAATAGTAAAAATCTGACCTCAAACCAATGTGCATGTTCATTTCTTCATGACGTTCTTTTCATGTGGTATAAACTTCTCTCAAACTCCTTCTAGAAGTTCCCTAATCAGACCCTTCCTTCCATGGTTGCTCATGACATTTGAATGGGACTTTCTTCTTCAGAATGATGTTACTATAAGTTGAGTGTGCATTGCCTTGGTAGCCGGAAGAGATAAGCAGAGCATTTGTTTTGGAGACTTGGACTCTGATGTGATCTTAAGCTGGGTCTTGACCTTTGACTACAGCTGGCCAAGTTTCCTTTGTGTTCCTAGAAAAGCCCACTTTCATAGATGAAAGCCATCCTAATGCATTTCCTTTCAGCTATAATTGCCCTCCTCCCTGAGCTAGCTGGGCTATAAGAGGTTAACTCCTCATACTTTTCTTGATATTATTTTTTTCTCTTGTCTGAAAGAACCCTGCTCCCTGCTTTTGATTTTTGCATTCTACTCAGCAAAGGCAAATCCCTCAGAAATGGAAGATGGATGTCATTGATGTTCTCCCATCAATGTCTTGGTTAGCAGCAGTTGTTTTATTATGGACTATTTTCTTTTTTTTAACTTCATTTAAGTTTTATTGCATTGTGATGAGAAAAGATAGATAATTTCAGTTTATCTGAATCTGTTAACATTTAAAAACGTATTTTAAGTAAATGGAATTATGTCACATTTTCCTTTCCCTTTTGTACCCCAACTCCTCCTAGAGACCCCCTTGAATACCTGCAATACCTTTTTTTTTATTTTGTCATATTCTTTAAAATTTATAAAACATTGTAACAATAAAACAGAGTAGTATAAAAGTTGTTTGATATAAAAGAATCAATTAAACAGTCTTATGTAGATGCTTGTCTGCAACAATACTGACAATACATACATTTTTCTCAATATAGATTTTAAATAACTCCAAACATATTAGCTGTACATTTTAAAATAATATATCACTACTAATTTTTTTAAATGAGCATAAAGAGATAAAGTTTTTTCACTTGTTTGTTTGTTTTGTTTTTAGTAGAGTTGAAAATCTTAGCTCTTATTGTGGTACAAGCCCAAAATAAGAACAATTTTTAGACATTGGAGTTTTATAATAAGACTGTACTTCAATGTCTCTCACATCACCAAAGGATTTTACCTCCTTAGTAGCTAAGCTAAGAGTTGACAGTTCTGCTGTGCCAAGGAATGAACTGTAGGCACAAATTTTGGATTCAGACTTCCCGCTATGGTCAAAGCTATTTGACTTGAGTGATTGTCTTCATTCCCAGCCCACAGAGAACAGGTTACATTCATTTAAGAAATGG
>JADRCD010193735.1:2005-13028 GCA_019843815.1 Montemys delectorum
AAAAAAAAAAAAAAAAAAAAAAAAAAGAAGTGTTGGGCTGGTGTGGTGTAGATCTTTGATCCAAGATAGAATCCTTTAAGACACTAAGGTGATAACCCATGTAGGACTACCCAGCCCCTTCAGGGAAATGGTAACTGAACAGTCTACGCTCTTCAGAAGTCTGCTGACCCCTTGTTTCAGTAGAACTGCTTGACTACAGCCTCCTTCTATACTAATGGTTAGAGTGCCCTACCTCCTGCCCCCATGTAAATTTTGCGTACTGCAGTTCCTTTTGCTCGGAACAATTCACTTTTCTCTAATGCTTTCCCACCAAACTCTAAAAAGCAGCCCAAATATCTCGACCAGGACTGTAGGAGGATTTTTATGGTTAGATAGAAGCCAGCATTTCTCAGGAATTTGTGAGGCCTGGTTCTCCTCTGACAAAAGGAGCCATTTTCCTTACCTTTGGCAGAAGGGCTGTATGTCTATCTGTGGCATTTACCAGCATATCTCCAGTCTCTCAATATCACAAATACCTGTTACACATGTCAAAGTCCATGTTATAGCACGTTGGCTCTTTTCATCTTCCCTATGCTTCTCCCTTCAGCTACTGAGCTTCCCTCCCTGCAGCTAGCAATTCTCCTTATAACCCTGCTAGTCTCACCTGCATACCCCACCCCCATTCTTAGATTGCCCTTACCATGTCCAGTCAGTTCCCATGTTCAGTCTACTTCCCTCTCTGCTCTGGACTCTTCCAGATGCCTCTGGCTGTTCTCTCTCTCTCTCTCTCTCTCTCTCTCTCTCTCTCTCTCTCTCTCTCTCTCTCTCTGATATCGACAATAAACATCCTCTCCCCTTATAGGAGCTGGAGAGATGGCTCATCGGTTAAGAGCACTTGCTGCTCTTCCAGAGGACCCAGATTTGATTCCCACAACTCACATAGGAGTTCACAACTTTCTCTAACTTCAGCTCCAGGGGAATCTAATACCCTCTTTTGACCTCAGTGGGCCCTGCATGCCTGTGGTACAACGACATACACGTAGGCAAAACACTCATATACATAATTTTTTTGTTTTGTTTTTCCGAGACAGGGTTTCTCTGTATAGCCCTGGCTGTCCTTGAACTCACTCTGTAGGCCAGGCTGGCCTTGAACTCAGAAATCTGCCTGCCTCTGCCTCTGCCTCTGCCTCCCAAGTGCTGGGATTAAAGGCATGTGCCACCACTACCTGGCTCATAAAAATAATTTTAAAAAACCGCTTCACCTTAATTATACCATAGAGTGGTCATATCCGTTTATACAGGCGGTGCACACATATAATTGCGATACATGAGTTGCCAGTGTTGAAAGTTTGAGGCCAACCCAGAACACATACTGATTTCCAGGCTAGACTGACTCCCTTATTGAATACAGTCTTGCTGTATTTCAGGCCCAACGTTGGGAATTAGTGGCAAGATAATGCCTGTAGGTATATAGCAGCCTGACTTTGGCGCTAACATGGTTTAAATCTAAAACTTTTGATTTTGGGTCAAAAACTACCTTTACGAACTTTAGAAAAGATCCGTTTAAGCAGTTGTCAGCTGTGGAGGCGTGTTTGCAATCATCATGGAAACCACTTAAGCATCTGGAATGGAACTTCAAAAGGATTTGGGGTCAGAGCACAGCGAATAGCAGGTAAAAGGAACTGGGGAGGGTTAAAAAAATGTTCCCGTATTCAAGGCTTCTCTGCTTTTCTTCTTTCTTTTCAGCATTGAGAATGGAACCAGAGCCTTAAGCACTCCGGGCCTGCGCCACACCCCTAACCCTTACTATCCAAAAAACCGAAGACAAAAAGTCAGAAGTTCCCTTTCGCTTTTGTCCTTTTCTTCCACCTGGGATAGGTCCCAAAATGATCTACCCAAGTAGCGACCTACTTCCCATGAGCCTCTGCTTCCAGCGCCAGCGGGGGTGAGTGCGCCCTTCCCAGCAGCCTTCGCGCGCGGCTGGATTTCTGCGGACACCAGAACTTCAAGATGGCGTCGCTCGGTGAGTACTCGGCCCTTGCCTGGCCGTGGAGTTGGAAGCCCGATTTGGGCACAGGCTCCAGGGCCACAGTGGGCCGCAGGAACTCTTGCTCTTCACCCAGGGACTTCACTGCGGCCTCCCCGGAAGCGCGCTGGACACTTACCATAAGGTTCTGTGTTGTCCGCCCTCCTCCGTACACTCTGCGTCGAATTTCTGCTGTGCATCGCCTGGCCTGGCGGTGGACGACCCAGTCAGCATGGAGATGCTTTTGCAGGCCTACCCATGCGTTACTGGGAACCATTTGTCTGGCTGACCGCGGAGGACTAAGCTGCTGCTTTTTCCTCCTGCGCGATAGACATAGGCAGGGTCACTTGAATATTTACACCTAGCGGCGCTTGTCCTTCCTGGAGATGAGGTTCAGACTAAGGTCCAGGACCAGCGAGTGCCTAGAATTGGTTCCGACACTACGGTATGTTACGCACGCGTCGGCTGCATATGCCTACTGAGGTGGAGTGACCCGTTCAAGGTCACCAGTCCTGAGAGAGCCTCGCTGGGATTCAGACCTAGGTTAGAGGATCTCATGGTAAATGAGATTACCTTTCAGAGGTGTCCTTGTGACAGACAAGCAGATGTTCCCTTAAGATGTCCGAGTAAATCTCTACACTCACTCATTCATTGTGCACTGTTGGGATTACATATTATTATTGTTTTTGTTATTATGTGTATCACATGTGTCTAGGTATGGTCATGGGAATGCTAGAACCTGTGTCCAGGTTAGAGGACAACTTCGAGGAACTCCAGTAGCCAGGCTAGCCATTTCACGGTTGTCCACCTCCTCCTTTTGAGACAGGGTTTCTCCATGTAGCCCATATTGGGCATGAACTTGCAGCTACAGTCGTTCTGTATTAGCCTCTATCTCTTTAGTGCTAGGATTACAGACCTATGCTACCATACTTAGTTTGTTGCTGTGTTCTTTATCTCAGCCTGGGAAGGGGAAGGGGTGGGGAGTCTAAAAACAGAGTGTGAAGAAGCTGAGCCTTTTTGATTTGGATTGGTACTTTGCTTTGCAAGACAGGATTTCTTTGTGTAGCTCTGGATGTCCTGGACCTCATCTGTAGATCAGCCGGCTTCTGCCTCCCCAGTGCTGGGACCATAAGCATACACCACTGCCACCTGGGGCATTAGGTGCTATTTTATCTGTAAAATGATAGGAGACGGTTTGTGAACACAGTGCTTTTAGAAGAGACAGCAGGAAGACCATCGATGACACTGTTCAAGAGGCTGAAGAAGCACAATTGTTTTGAGGTAGGGCCAGCACCCCCAGGTTTCTCTACAGCCCTGGCTATCCTTGAATTTGAACTCCGCCTGCCTTTGCCTTCTCTACCTCCCCAGTTGCTGGGATTGAAAATGTGTGTAGCCTCTGTCACCACCATGTTTGCTTGTTTGTTTTTTTAAAAAGATAAGGTCTCCCTGAATAGCTGTGGTTATCCTAAAACTCGCTAGGTAGATCAGGCTTGCCTAGAACTCATAAAATTATGTCTCCCTGCTTCTGCCTCCTAAGTGCTGGGATTAAAGGAATGTGGCCTTCATACCGAGCTTGAAGTTTGCGGTCTTATTTAAATAGAGGGTTAGTGTGAAGAGACCTTTGAACGAAAGACTAAGGAGTTTCATGCACTTAGCTAGCTGGGGGTGGTATTGTACACCTGTCACCCTAGCAGTTGGAAAGCTGAAGCAAGAGGATTGCCATAAATTTAAGGCTAGCCGGTACTATATACAGCAATACCCTATCTCAAAAACCAAACCAACAAACAAAAAGATGATTCAGTTCAAGAAAGATACTGTGGGGTGGGTGGAGGAGGGTGGAGTAGTAGCGTTACAGCTCAGTTGGGGGAGTGCTTGCCCAGCAGGCTCAAAGTCTTGGGTTCCATCCTCAGCACCACAGAAAGCCTGTAATTCCAGCACATGGAACGGAGCAGGATCGGGTATGCCAAAGACATCCATGACATACAGCAAGTTTGAGTCCAGCTTGGGCTGCGTAAGATCCTGTCTTTAAAAAAAAAAAAGGCATGGTAGCATATGAGTGTGTGTGTGTGTGTGTGTGTGTGTGTGTGTGTGTGTGTATGTGTATGCATGCATGTATATGGGTGTGTGCGAGCAGAGGAGCCACTGGGATAGTATAGAGGTCAGAAAACAACTTTGCAGGCTCTGTGCTGCTGCACATACTTTTAGGTCCCGGTTCTCAGGAGGCAAAGGCAGGGAGATATCTGAGTTCAAGATCAGTCTGGTCTACATATTCCAGGACAGCCAGGGCTTTAGAGAAAGACTTTGTCTCAAGAAACAAAGATGATTGAGAAAATGGCTGACCCACAATGGAGGATTCTGTTGGTGAGAACTGGGCATCAGTTTTTCCCTTGGGGTATTTGAGTGAGGTCAGTTCACATCTATTTTTTTTTTTTTTTTTTAAGATTTATTTGTTTTTATGTATGTATCTGAGTACACTGTAGATCTCTTCAGACATACCAGAAGAGGGCATCAGGTCCCATTACAGATGGTTGTGAGCCACCATGTCGTTGCTGGGAATTGAACTCAGGACCTCTGGAAGAGCAGTCAGTGCTCTTAACTGCTGAGCCATCTCTCCAGCCCCTAATCTGATCTATACTGTGTGACTCTAGTGAAGGAATTGGAGTTCATGCCTCCTAAGAACTGATGGTTTTTTAAGTGAGGGAAATAACAGTTATCAGTAGCACATATGATTTGGAAGCTTTGGGAGTGGAGATGTTGTCTGGGGCTGGAGAGATGGCTCAGTAGGTGGAGATGACACAAGGTTGGTTCCCAGCTCCCACATGGTGGTTCATATTCATCTGAAACTCTAGTTCCAGGTCATCTGATGCCCTCTTCTGACATGTGTACACCAAGCATGAATATGGTGTATATACATAAATGCAGGCAAGATACCATGTGCATATAATAAGAATATTAAATTTTTTTGTTTGTTTGTTTGGTTTTTTTTTTTTGTTTTTTTTTTTTTGAAACAGGGTTTTTCTGGATCGCCCTGCCTGTCCTGGAACTCGCTCTGTAGACCAGGCTGGCCTCGAATTCAGAAATCCACCTGCCTCTGCCTCCCAAGTTCTGGGATCATAGGCGTGCACCACCACTGCCCAGCTAAAAAAATTTTTTAAATGGTGTATTTTTATTTGATGTGCATTGGCATTTTGCCTGCATGTATATCTATGTGAGGGTGTCATATCCCCTGGAATAAAGTTATAGACAGTTGTAAGCTGCCATGTGGGTGCTGGGAATTGAACCTGGATCCTCCAGAAGAATAGTCAATGCTCTTAACTGCTGAGCCATCTCTCCAACTTCGTAAGAATAAATCTTGAAATAATTTACTTTTTTTGGAGACAAGGTCTTTCTGTGTAGTCCTGGCTGTCCTGGAACTCACTGTGTAGATCAGGCTGGTCTTGAACTCGGATATCTCTGCCTTTGCCTCTAGATCCTCCTCTAGATCCTGCCTTCTGTCTTCATAATCCTGGGATGATAAAATACATGCACCACCATGCTTAGCTCTTTAAAAATAATTTGTTACGGTATTCTGTGTGTGCAAGCATATGCAAGCCACAGTTATGGAGATCGGTTCTTCCTCATACCTAGGGCAGCCCTAAGGCTTGGACAGAGCTATCCTGAGGTCAGCTTCATTTAGAAACCTTTCTTTTTCTTTTATGTGTATGTGTGCTTTTACCTGCATGTATGTCTGTATACCACATATGTGTCAGTGGATTACAGACTGTTGTGTGATGCTGGTAATTGAGCCCAGGTCCTCTGAGTTCTTGTCCTCTGGGCCATCTTTCTAGCTCCTGGTGTTTAAAGTCTTTGCTAAGTTGCTCTACCATTACATAGGCTTAGCCCTACAGTAGTGGCTTTAGTGTGCCATATTTGTTCACCAACTGGTTCATGTGCAGCATCTGTGTACACCAGGAACAGTTGAAATGGTGACATGGGAGAAGTGCTGTGTTGCTCTAGGGTTATTCTATGTTTTGTTTTGTTTTTCTCTCAGTGCCATTGAAGGAGAAGAAGCTCATGGAGGTTAAACTTGGAGAGCTGCCAAGCTGGATCTTGATGCGGGATTTCACCCCCAGTGGCATTGCAGGAGCCTTTCGGAGAGGTCAGTGTCTGTGGGCAAGAAGGCAGAAGCAATGCTCTTGTCTCAACCTGGGCAGTAAGGGCCTTGCTGACTAAGATTGATGGTCTTGTGGAGCAGGGGATGATGATGGTTGTTAACTCCTTAATTTTTGTATTTGGGTGAGCCTATCGAAAGCTGACTGTGTGGGCAAGGGAAATGGCTCAGTGTGGTCTTGAGTTTGGGTTTCCAGTGCCCGTGGGAAAAGCAATGTTTGCTTGTAGCTCTAACACTGAGAAGCGGATACAAAGGATCCCAGCTTGCTGGCTGCTGGTTAGTCTAGTTAACTTGTCAGCTCCAAGTCTAGTAAGCAACTTTGTCTTAGAACCTGGTGGAGAGAGGTAGGAAGCTACCGGATGTGACCTGGCCTTCACACACTTTGCTCTCACAGCTGTGAATGTGAGAGTGCACCTACCATTCGCATGTACACATAAACAGCCAAGGTGAGCTCTGAGATGTTCTGACTCAGGAAATGTTTTGCAGTGTTTTGAGGCTATAAGGCTCAAGCTGGCCTTGCACTGCCTCCGCCTCCCAAGTAATGGTGCCACCATGCCCAGCTCAAAATAACTTCATTGCTCAGGATCAGTGCCTCTGTCTTAGAGGAAACTGAAAACCAGATGTGGTTCCACACAGCGGTACTTGTAGCACTAGGAAGCTGGAGGCATGAAGGTCCAGTGGTCAGGGCCACCTTCAGCTGTTGGCAGATTTGTTGGCCTGGGGTACATTAGGCTCTTGTCTCAAAAAGAAAAATTACAAACAAAAAGAGACGTCTTTGCCGGTCGGTGGTGGCGCACGCCTTTAGTCCCAACACTTGGGAGGCAGAGGCAGGCGAATTTCTGAGTTCAAGGCCAGCCTTGTCTACAGAGTGAGTTCCAGGACAGCCAAGGCTACACAGAGAAATCCTGTCTCAGGGAAAAAAAAAAAAAAAAGAAAAAAAAGACGTCTTTGAGAAGAGAATGAGTTTGAATGGTGGTGGCCCCAGCATGTGAATGCTCGTCCTTCAAGCATCCTAAAACATTTCAAAGGGCCGGCTCATCCTTCAGGCCTGGGTACTTAGTAAGGACAGCACTGGTCAGATCATTTGATGGAGATGTGCATGGCCTTGGGCCTCCTCAGGGATCCCCATTTTCCTAATCTGGCCACCAAATGCTACCTCTCCTGTGACTTGGCCTAGCTTAAGGCTTTCTTTCCAGTTCTGCCCCTAAAATATTCTGCCTTTGGGCCCGTGTCTATTATAGCTGTCCAGGAAATTTGTATGGCCTTTGCCCGTAGCTCTTCCCAGGCAGCCCTTGCTTTTAATCCCTGTCTGATCATCCCATTTTTGTTGGTGGTGCTTTTGTTTTGTTGTTGGCAGTTTCAATGTATAGCTATGACTGGCATAAAACTTGTAGACCAGGCTGGCCTGAACTCAAGAGATGCCCCTGCCTTTACCTCTGAAGAGCCTTTTTTGTTTGTTATGAGACAGTCTTAGATAAGCAGGCCTCAAATTCAGTATATAGCCGAGAGCCTTGAATTTGTGATCCTTTTACCTCCACCTACCATGCACCATCTTATCGGACTCATTTATTTTCACTAACTAGATAAGAGTGTGCTTGTGTCCTTTCTGGTGAGTGCACCTGGCTGCATCTATTAACCCTACCCCTGACAAATTTAAGGCATTCAGTGCTGTTAGGAAGTATAGTACAACCAAAGTTAAGTTTAACTCTAAATAGCTTTCAAATAAATGAGACTGTGACTATTTTATTTGGCTTTGACGATTACCAGGGGTCACCCCTCATCTACTTTTGTAACTGCCAGCCTGGCTGCCTCCCCAGTGCTGTGCTCCAGATACTTGTTCCTCCTGGCCATGTGCTCATCATTCCCCGTCTTCCCACATGGTGGCTTCCTCTCTCCTTGTTCCTCCTCCTCTTCTTCTCTCTTTCCCCCCTTTCTCTACCCCCCAAATCAGGTCACTCCCTACCCACCTACTTCTAATCCCTCCAGTAATTGGATGTAACCAATTTTATTTAACCAGTAGTTTAAAATCAGGGAACAAGGTTTGCACCAAAAAAAAGAAAAAAAAAAAAGTTTGTAAACATGAGAAGTCACTCATGTAGGCCTAGACCTTCTGGGTATAGAATTCAGCATTACAATACATAGCAACAGACCAAACCTTAACAATGAAGGGCTTAGCCAACCTAGCGGGCTACAGTGAAGTGGCCCTTACTGGGGATTGGAATCTGTGGCACAATTAGAGGGTTCTCAGGCTGGAGGAGGAGATGAAGAGCACAGACTAACAACCTGAGCCACAGTCACATGATTAAAGCCAAAGAAAGGGTTGGTGCCCTTTTAAATGGGCTTAAGATCTGGGGCTAGTCTTGTTATGGAGACAGATGTTGCTATCCAACATCACCAGTTAAGTGTGGCCCTAGGGATCTGATGTGCACTGTCAGTCTTGTTGGTCGTGAGCATCTCCTCTCTTGCAGGGTATGACCGGTATTACAACAAATACATCAACGTTCGGAAAGGCAGCATCTCAGGGATTAACATGGTACTGGCAGCCTATGTGGTTTTCAGCTACTGCATTTCTTACAAGGAACTCAGTAAGTACTCTTGCATGACCTGGCTTCCTGCTACCCGGGAGTGTGGCTTTGTTAGTTAGATATGGCAATCCACCTTGTTAGCAGTGGAGCTTTGGGTTGCTCCTCACCTGTTTGTTCTTCCACCTGAGAGGGAAGTTACAGTAATATGGTATGTATGAGACCAGTTCAAGTGAGGAGCCCAGGTTCAAGAAAGAACCCAGGAAAAATAAGATGGAATTAGGCTGAAGTTTAGTGATTGGGAAGCATAATATAGTATGTTGAAAAATGGCTTACTCTCCTAGTAGCTAGTGTGCAGAGGACAGTAGGTTGAGTGTATGATCCGGGGGCTATACAGTACGCTGGCAAAAGCACAGCCCCTCCTCAGTCACAGACCTGGGCTGCAGATGCCTCATGGAAGACTGGCTGGGAACATCAGCCTCTGGCTAGGCTTCATGGCTGTTCTCACATTACTAGCTCTCCAGTCTCATTGGACCTGGGCAACGCTTCTTGTTGTGGGGCTATAATGGATGCCTGTGTTGCTGTTTGACATGAGAAGAGATTAGCCAGGTGGCAGGTCCTAACTTACCTGGAAGAAAATTACGGGAAGGAATGAGATGATTGTGGTCTGTTGCCATCACTCTCATGTGGACACCTAGTAGGAGACTGTTTTTCCTATCTCTAGAACATGAGCGGCGACGCAAGTACCACTGAAGAGGGGTCGCTGGAGGACACTGCATGGCCGAGCATAACTGCCTGCCCCACTCCGACCTAGAAAGAATTCAACTGGCTGAACCATCATACCCTGACTGAGAACTAGTGTCCAATAAAAGGTGACTGGTTCACGTACTGCTTGCTTTGTGTAATCATTGTTCTAACTTGTCCAGAGTCCATTTTAGCTCATGAAACGTATGGGCTCTGTACACCATTGTTCTTGGGATTGTGAACCAGCTCACTGTGGGGGCAGCATATCATCTGGGGTTTCCAACTGTCTAGAGACTTGTTGGCACTAAGACACTGAAGGACCCTGCCCCAGGTAATTGATTGGTAAATGAAGATGCCAGCAGCCAATAGCTGGGGAGGAGAGACACAGGCAGGGCTTGGGTTTCCCAGGCTTGGGACCAAGAGGGCCACCGTGCATAAGGAGAGTGCAGGGGGGCGGGGATAACCAGAACAGCCATGTAAAAGGGCCAAGAGCAGCCAAGATGGAACATTGCAATCAGTAATAATGGGGTTCTAACAAATAGACGCTATCAAGGAGATTCTAACAAATGATGCTTCAGGCATATGAAATATAAAGGCTGCGGTGTGTGTGTGTGTGTGTGTGTGTGTGTGTGTGTGTGTGTGTGTGTGTTTCATTCAGGAACATAAATGGTGTAAGGCGGGAAATAACCCTGTGCCAGGATTTATTAAAAATATTCCACCAGGTACTGGTAGCTCATGCCTTTAATCCCAGCACTTGGGAGGCAGAGGCAGACAGATTTCTGAGTTTGAGGCCAGCCTGGTCTACAGTGAGTTCCATGACAGCCAGGGCTGCATGGAGAAACCCTGTCTCAAAAAACCAAAAAATTCATACAACAGGACAGAAGAATGGGATTATTCACTGCATGGAGCCTATATGAACAGGGGTTAGAGCTAGGCCTGGCTCTAACCTAGTTTGATGACGACTAGGTATCATCAAACCTAACATGAGATAGGCTCCAAAAGGCCTTCCTAGCATAGTAGTCACCTCTCTTTGTGAGACTGGTAATCTGCCAAAAGGGACAGTTCCTTGGGAGTCTCTTCAGTAATGAAGCACAGGCTAAAAAACAAGCTTTTTAATCAACTTCATAGAAAGTATTCTTATAACCGAACTTGGATAGGCCCACTCGCCCAGCAGGTTGCAGGTGATGGATTCACATTTTCTAGGCTCAAGGATGGGCGGCCTCTGCATGCCACAGGTGTCTGAGTGACAGCACAGAGTTTGCTTGGCAGGAGGTAGGCGCAGATCAACTGGGTCAGCTATTTCAAGGTGGTCTGCAGCACTGGCTGAAGGTGCACCTGAAGCACTGTCAGATAGGTGCTCCACAAGCAAGCAAGCCCAGAAAAGCAGCTCAGCCTGGGGAGCCTGGCACCTCTCCCACAGTTAGGGCCAGGCCAGGCAGTGGGTGCTCCAGGTTTGTCAGGAAGGGCTCCTGTGTTCAAATCACATTCATAGGCACAGCTTCAGACGTCAGCAGGACATGGAGAAAGCAGGCTGACCTGGCCACAGCCCCACACGATCTACCCCTCTTTAGGTGCTGGTGTTTAAACAAGGCCCCGAGGGAA
>JADRCD010193736.1:0-11197 GCA_019843815.1 Montemys delectorum
TTCCCACCTCAGAGGATTGCTCAGGGTCATAAAATGTTAATTCATGTAAAGTCCCTGGCATTGGGCCCAGCTCCATAAGGAGTAGTAGGTAAATATTCTATTGTGGAGTGACCTCAGACCAGCTGGGCAGAGGCAGGCAAGACTGGTTAGAGACACAGGGGAGCAGAAGCTGCCTCAGGGAGCTCAGCCACCACGGCAGAGGCTCCCAGGCAGAGGAGAATATCTACTGTTTGTACATCTGTCTCACCTTATTTAGTGTATGTTTGCCGTATCTCTCATGATGTGTATATTTTAGGTATAAATAGATAGACACCAAGAAGCATTAGCTAGAAGCAGTTTCATGATGAAGACAAGATCTAAAGAGGGTAGAAAAGAGGGTCTAAGAGAATTATTTGGAATGGAAGAAGCCTGGGGACTCTCTTACCGACACCAACCAGATAACACACAAGGGTACACTGAGAGTTAAGAAGGGCACCACACCGAACCCAGAATTAACGAGAAGGATGCCAAAGCCTGAGACACCCACAGAGAACCGAAAAGGCTGGCTGGCACACCTGGGACATTCCTAAGAGGAAAGAACCCAGTGGGTGAGGCAGAAGGTAGGGAAGGCTATCTGAGACTGGGGAGGGGAGCAGGGCTGACCTCTGGGGCAGAAGGCCAAAGTCCCCTCTGGGCCAAAAAGAAACTGGAAAACTGGATCTGTAGTTGACCAATCCATGGTGCATCAGACTCTCTGAATCCCCAAGCTCTCAAATTTTCCAAGTGTTAGCATGCTCTACAGCAGACCATCTGTCTCCAAGCCCTACTTCCTGGTCACTCTCACTGGGTGCCCGAGAGCCTTTTTTATCGCCTGCTAAATCTACTTCCCTGTGTGTTTCCATTGCTGGCCCCTCTTCTTTGGGCCCATCCACCTCTCTGTCTCCCCCAGAGTGTTTGGAAGGTGCCACTCTCTCCTGATCCACTGACATCAACAGCACACGCCATTCACTCTCTGTTCTTTCTCTCTTCCCTGACCAGGATGGAGGAGGGAACGGCATCTGCCTTGCATTGAGCCGCTCCCACACCTTCCCAACAAGGACGAACTGAACCTCTAAAGTATAAGCAGGAATGTATCTCCCCTCTCTTGTCCTTCCTATCAGGCATGTGGTCATGGTGACTCAAAAGCCGCTAACACAGTGTGCACTGGCTCCTCTTCCTTTTGTCCAGGGTGTGTTAAAGTGTGTGTGTGTGTGTGTGTGTGTGTGTGTGTGTGTGTGTATGAATACAAGGGTTCAAACATCACAGTATGCTCATCATAAAGGTTAAAGACAACCTTAGGTGTCGGCCTTTGTCTTTCAACCTTGAGACAGTGTTTCTTGCTCCCCACTGTGTCCTCCAGGCTAGCTGTGGTTCTGACAGAACCACAGAATCTGAGGTTCCCCTTGTCTTTGTCTCCATCTCCCTGGAGGACCTCTGGTGTTACAGGTACTGCCCCTTACTTGCCTGAACATAGGTTCTGTACATCTGAACTAAGTCCTCACATTTGCACAGCAAGCGCTTCACTCACTGAGCCATCTCTCCAACCCTAGAAAATACTCGTCCTTCACACACACACACACACACACACACACACACACACACACACACCTACCTGTCAGTAACTCCAGCCCGGCCCCCAGCTCACAGTTTAGCAAGCTCCACCAGGAGTTTATAACACAGCTCAAGTTAAGATCTTCTCCTGGATCTGTCTAGGGCAAAGAGAAAAAGGCAGGGTGTGCCCTGGCTCTGGCCTGGCCTATCTGTCACTCTGTCATTGTCTCTATGGGTCCATGCCTGTCTATCGAGACTGAGACCGCTGGTCCAAAAGCAGTGACTTTGGGTGCATCTTGCCAGCACTTTATGTCTGTTACTTGAGCCCTGGGAGCAGGGCAGTCCAGTTAAAAGCATATTGCCACTGGCTGACCACGGGGGCCCGGGGAGGCTGACCACGGGGGCCTGGGGAGGCTGACCACAGGAGCCCAGGGAGGCTTCGGTGGAGTCATCAGGCTGGAGTTGGACTGTGAGTGGGAATTCCCTCTGCTGCAGGTACAAAGCCCTGGACACTTGCGCTGCATCCTGGGTGCTCGAGAAACTCCCAAGGACTGACTCACTCCGTCTGAGTTGAAGCCAAGTATTAGGGTGTCTTAAATGTTGTCCAGGCAATTCCGTGAGAGGCTCAACATTCCATTAAGAGCTGCCCAACCTTCTTAAGTAGGTGTGGCTGGAGAGAGCTATGAATGGGCCCCATCACAACAGGGTAAGCTTACTTCAGGCTTCGTGACTTTCATCTCTTGTAACTCAGTTCCTTTGTTCTCAGGCATGAACCTTGTAGATGACACCATGTTCCAAAGTCAAAAGACTCCAACATGTAAAGCCTGCCAGCTTTACAGATGGCCACTGGGAACCTCCTTTTATAGACTGAGAACCTGAGGCACAGGGGAGACAAGGAATTGATTGAATTCACATAAATAAAAAAATAAAAAATAACAGAGATGGGATTTGAACCCAGATCCATGGGGTTAGTTGCAATAAACTCACCAGGATCCCAAAGATACTCTTGTTATTTTGCCACCAGGGGACTTTCTTCCTGGTACTCTCCTCACCATACCTCCCCACATCCCACTGCCTCATGAAAACATTCCACTCCTCCAGGCCGTACCTGCAGAGGTAAGATTTGAACCCAGATCCATGAGGATCCAGGTCCACCTTCTTATTCCGCTCTGGTGTGCATTGTACAACAAATGCCCGCTCAACCAGCTTGCATTATATGATAAGTGGCATTCACTTTCTGAGTTGGGGCACTGCTAGTGCCCCTGTGTGTGTGTCTGTATATCTGTGTGTGTGCCTGTGTGTATGTGTCTGTGTGTGTGTCTCTGTGTGTGTCTCTGTGTGTGTACATGTCATATGAGTGTACCTGTGTATATGGGTGCACATGGACATGTATGATGGTGCGTGTGGAGGCTAGAGATCAATGTTGGGTGTCTTCCTCAATCTCTCTCCTGCTTTCTTACTTTTGTTGTTATTGTTAATTGGTGGTTTTGGGTTTTTTTGTTTGTTTGTTTGTTTGTTTTTGTTGGTTTTTTTTTGGTTTTTCGAGACAGAGTTTCTCTGTATATGGGTTTTTATTTTATTTGTATGAGTGTTCTGCCTGCAGGGAAATATATATGCACCATGTACATACAATTCCCACAGAGGCCATAAGGGGGCATCAGATCCTCTGGAACTGGAGTTGGCAGAAGGTTGTGAGCCACAATGTGAGGGATAGGAAGTGAATCCAGGTCCTTTGTTAGGGCAGCCAGTGCTCTAAACCACTCTCTCTCCCGCACTGTTGTCACCTTGGTCTTTGAGGCAGGATCTCTCACTGGACCCGGAGCTTGCCGATTGGGCTACCCTGGCTGGCCAGTAATCACCCAGGATCTTCCTACCTCCCCTTCCCCAGCAAGAGATGCTCACTGCTGTATCCGGTTTAGTTACATGGGCCCTGAGGATCCGCTCCTGTGTGCTGAGGCTTGGATTAACAGATCTGCCTGCCCAGCCCACAATGCCTGTATTTTATAGTCAGAACCCCGGCATTAGCTCAGCCACCTAACAAGACCTCTCCAACCCTTCCAGGTCCTTCACCCACGGGGGCCTCAGTCCCACCACCCAAGACTGAGCCAGAGATTCCCAGGGTCAGAGGACCCTGCAATCTAAGTCACAACTCTCTTGGAGGAGAAGCCTGTGCCACAGGCAGTCTGGACCCCTAGGGCTCAAAATGGCTTTGAAGCCCCATCTCTCCTTCTTAATAGTCAGGTCGACTTTGCATTCTGTGCCATGTTGTGTCAGGGTTTGTTTCAATATAAAAATAATGCCTATTGATTGTGTTTTGACAAGGAACATGTATTACTTTTGTAATGTAAAATATTCAATTAATAAGTGAATATGGAGCTTCTAATTCCTTACCATCAAGTAAAATTGATGATCCAGAGAAATGCTAGGTTTGAACTGGGGCTTTATTAATTCCCAACACATAGAAGTCCCCAGGGGAATCCATAACTCATTCTGTCTCTCTTTCTCTCCACCAACAAATATTTTTAAAGCATCTACTGTGTCCCAGGCATAGGGGAGAGAGCCTAAGAGTACAGAGATGAGTGGGACAGACCCGCTGCCTGCCTTCAGGGAGCTTACAGTCTGTTCTGTGTGGTCGGGTGTTAACATGTACACACACACACACACACACACACACACACACACACACAGGAAAACCACAACGGCAGGTGTG
This sequence comes from Montemys delectorum, assembly GCA_019843815.1. Lineage (NCBI taxonomy): Eukaryota > Metazoa > Chordata > Mammalia > Rodentia > Muridae > Montemys > Montemys delectorum. The sequence continues at coordinate 4,280 of JADRCD010193736.1, forward strand.
ATGAATGGACTGAAGACAAAGCAAAGGGCACTTTGAGTAAGAGTAATGGGGGTATTAAGACTGTTTCCAAGGAAGTGACATTTAAATGGAGACAAGAAGATGAGAAAAAGCTAGCCAGGTAAAAAAGTAAGCAGGCTGCGATGCACCGGACCCAGGAACATAAAAGTGGGGGGAGGGGAGCAGTAGCTGTCCAGACCCAAGCCCTTCCTGAGGCTGGGCTGTATGAATCCCCATTTGCAGGAAGCTTGGAGGCAGGAAATAGGAATAAACTCACTCCCCGAGCTCTGAGAAGCAGCCAGGTGCCCTGCTAGCCCCAGCTCAACCTCAGTCTCTGGGCACAAGACCACCTGTGGTTCAGGCGATCAAGTTCCAGGCCACAGAAGCCACGGGAAGGACCTGGATCCAGGTGGGAGGGTGGGAGATGAGGGCTGCCAGGTAGCATATATGGGGCTGGTAAAGTCCCCTCCTAGGAGGGAAAGCAGAGAACTGTTGTCGGGTCTAGTCTAAACCGGTCCTCCAGGGCTGTATCTCACCCAGAGTCTGGGGACAGTGCCTTGGGGAACCCACCCATGGGGGACCATCCTGTATGTGCCTAGGGCTGTCTGCCCTTCCCAGCTTGGAGACTGACACATTTTGAGCTGCAGCTGTGGGCTCCTAGACCCTGTTCTGATTCCCAAATGGCATCCTTCCTAGCAAACTGAGGACCATCCCTTCCTGCCTGCTGCCACTCCATGAGGGGACTCTAGGCCTTGAAGCCCATCCCTTCTGGGCTGGTCTTGTGTCCTGAGACCTTAGCCACCAATAGTGGCATCTTCTTTCCAGTGTTGGGCACACCTGCCCAGGTGCTCTCTGGGTGTCTCCTTGTCCCTCTGTAAGGCCTTCCTGCTACCCGCCATCCAACTAGAAGAATTCAGAAGTGCAAGTACAGCTTTGACTTCCCAAACTTCTCACGGAGGGGGGGGGGGGGCGGGAGGGCACTCCCCTACCTGGAGAGCTGGTAACCCACCAAAGCAAGCCAGGAAGCTTTGACAGCAAGGAGACAACCTGAAGCCAAGCCTGGGCCTCTGCTGCCACTCAGAGGCTGAGTCAGGCAAAGCAGGCGGGCTCCCATCTCCCCGGACTCATCCCCTAGCGCTGGCAGGTAAGCAAGGGACAATCAAAGGAGATATCAAAAACAGCAGCCTCGGTGGATCGGGACAGTGTCACACCCTGGCGCCTTGTGGGTCTTGAGTACACTGTCATTAGTCACTTGGCATAAGTAGCAATTGACCTCTTCCTAGATCTGACTCCGCCACTTAACCCCCCCTAAGCCAGAGTCCCTGCTCACAATATAACACAGCCAGCCCCAGCAGGTCTCTCGTGCTTGCCAATCAGTCAGTCTCCTGTTCTGGAAGGACGGTCTTCTAAGTCCCCAGGTACTGGAATTAGTTGTATATGACCTTAGCCTCTTCAACTACTCCTTCCTCTGCCTGGGTGACCCTGGTGCCCTTGTACCATCAAGTGTTTTCTCAAGAGACTCACGGGTGTGAGGGTCACACTAGATCCTGAGGCTATGGCGGCAGTGAACACAGGCAGACAAGGTCCTCTTGTGGAGCTGACCTTGTACACAGGAGACAAACAGGGAACAAGGCAGTTCCAGACAGCGATGAAGAGGGTGATGTCAGAAGGAATGGGGGGGGGGAATGTCAATGGGAACAGGATTAGCTAGGCCATGAAAAACCTCTGGCGTACTGGTAATTATGGCATATATATATATATACACACACATATATATACACATGTATATATATGTGTATACACACACACACACACACACACACACACACATATATGAATGAAATATCGGTGACTTCCCTTAAGTCCCCGAGGGAGGAGATGTGTTTGGGAGCTTATAATCCAAAGCATGTGGCAATGATGGTATGATGACTGTGGACTTCCAATAAGGGACAAGGCCAGCATTGTAAATGGCTTCCTTTCCTCTTTTCTCTTCCTCTTTCCCTCCCTCTCCTTCTGAGACAGAATTTCTGGCCCAAGCTGGCCTCAAATTCAACCTGTGGAGTGCTGGGAATCGAACCTAGGGCTTTGAGCACGATAGGTGAGTGCTCCACCGACTGCCCTACAGCTCCAGTGATTAATCAGCCCACAAGCTCTGCCCCACTCACCCCTCACTTACTCAAAGGAAGCCAGTGCCAAGCCTACAGACACCCTGGTAGCCCCATGGAGACACTGGGTGGCTGGGAACAGAGCCCTCCTGCTGCAGGCCTTGTGCAGTTTAAGCAAGCCACTTTGGAGGGAGCTCTCCAGCATCCCCCACTCAGCCAACTACAAGCCATCACTCCTCAGAAGCCACAGGAGAAATTTCAAGCCAAACCTTCTAGGCTACACTACTCAGGATCCACCCAAGGATCCTGATCCCTCAGGCCAGGGACACAGGACATGGAGGCTGCCCTATCTTAGCAACTCATGAAGATGTCCTCACTTATTTTTAAGTTAGAGGAAAGGAGTCTGAGCTGGACTGATTGGTATGTTTATATTTATCTCATATACTATAGAACATATTTGGATTTATATCAATAGACCACAAAAACGGGACTTTTTATACTCAATTCAGAGGTCAGGTCAAAGCTACCTGAGTCCTGTCTGTCGCAGTGTGTCCCTGTCCTGACCTCTGTTCCGGGGGCATTAGTGGCTCTACAGAAGGCAGGCTGGGAGCAGAGGCCACAGAGGCCGCCACTGCAGAAGAAGCTAAGGCCGCCACTGCAGAAGAAGCTAAGCCTGTCGCCAAGGGCACAGGGCAGCCTGCAGAGCCGTGGGAACAAAAGAATGGGCACGGACAAAAAGGAGCCGTGAGGGGAGGCCCTGGAGTCCCGGGGAAGAGGGTAGGGACCCAGGTCTAGGAGCCTGGAATTCCTGTTACGTCTCCTTGGAAGAACAAGCTTTAGAAGTTTGTCCTGATTATCAAAGAAGCTCCAGCCAAAATATACTGTGTGGCCTTGAAGAAGTTGCCTAAGGTCTCTGATCCTGACCCCTCCTCCTCCTCCTCCTCCTCCTTAAAGTGAGACTCCATGTGGATGTAAATCAATACTCCATGTGCATTAGCATTAGAGGTATGTGGGTACAAGTCTGACTGCTGTGCGACTCCAAGAGAGTGACTTAGCCTCTCTGGCCTTCTATTTCCTGGCTCTTTCCCTCCATCTCTGTGTCAAACTATATAGCTTTCTAGCTCCTTCTGCCAGGCAGCTTCTACCAGTATCTGACTTCTCTCTGAGCCTCTCATAGCCTCTCCTAGCCTCGGCCCTCCCCCCACCCCCCACCCCCACCCCCACCCCAAACCCCTTGGAGTCCCATTAATTTTGAGATGCTGTCTGTGTGGACTGCCTTCTGGCCCAGTCCTGGGGCTCTGGGAGCTGCGTAATTATCCACTTGGAGCCAAGGGGAGGTGATAAGCAGGCTTCGAGGATCTAGCCCTCCCTGCCTGGCTGCCTTCTACTTCAGGCCAGCTCCCCAGGGAAGCTGATTGTGGAAGGCCTCTGAACAAGGGAGGGGCTCGTTAATTTCTGGAAAGTAAGAGAAACGGGAAGCAGGGGTTCCCCTCCAACCTCCCTCAAATGCAGAGACCTTGGGTAAACAAGAATGGCTCGTCTCCAACGTGCTTCTGATCGAGCCACTGTCTCCGATTAGGTTTGAAATGCACTCCAGACCGTCTTAGCTAGCTGCTCCTGACAGCTCTCTATGCATGCCCTTTGTGCCTCCAAGCCCGAATGCACCTCCCCCTTACCACCCTTCTCTCTCCTGCCCCCAAACCTCACCTCCTGAAGCAGCAGGCTTCCAGGCCTCCTCTCCAGTAAACAGACAACAAGTCCCCAGGGCATCCTCAATGACTACCGGGATTCTGCACCTGGATCCTGCAAATGACCAGGAAGAGAGCCCCTCCTGGGCAGGGCCAAACCCTGCAAACCTATTATTATCTCCCCATCCCCCCCCCTTCCCTGCCCCACTCCAGTTCCTCCTGCTTGAAGGTGACCCTTGCTAGCTGTCAACACCAAACTGTCTCTTCCCCTCCTGCCCCACCACAGCCCAAGCTGGGGCACAAGAGGGAACGTCCTCTTCTGCCTGCCTGTGACGGGGTTCGGTCTTCTCCATAAGATAGGACTGAGGAAAGCCACGACGTAGAGCCAGGAAGAAGTGCTAAACGTGCATGGAGCCAGGCTCCAAGGACTGTACCACCAGGCAAGCAGCATACACGGCAGACTTGCAGAGACTACGTCAGAGGAATGCCCGAGAGGGGACATCTGCGCATCACCTCAAGCTACTGATGGCACATGCGATAGTGTCCCCACCTAGCCAGATCCTCCAGTGTTTCAAGAGTACCCTCTCCCCTGAAAACCGGTTCTCACCCAGAACCTCCAGTTTTAAATTAAACTGTTTCTTGGAGCACCACGAAGCCGAGAGGAAATGTTTGCCTTGGGTCAGCCATCTGCACTCCGATGTGTGTGTGTGTGTGTGTGTGTGTGTGTGTGTGTAGGCAGGGGGAGGCCACACAACAGCCACCGAACTCTCACTTCCTTCTCTGCTTTTTGTATTAATTCCCTTAAAGGAAGAGGAAGGAGGAAGAGGAAGAAAAAAAAAAAAACCTCTCCCATACCCCATACCCCAAATTCTTAGGCAAATTAGCTCCTCTTCAGAGAGGACGTCTTCCCTGGCTTTCCCAAAGCCACGTGGGCAGAAGGGAACTTTGTGCTTGGGTCAAACCCTCAGAGTGGACTACGCCTTGGCTAGCCTCTGAAGGTGTCCTCCCAGATTCAGTGGTCAGGAATTTAACCTGTAACATCACAGGGATGGGGGGGGGGGGGAGTTGGGGGATGGGTGCTACGGAGAGGTACCGGAGTCACGAGACTTCTGACAAGCCCACCCCCATTCCCACTCGGTGTGAGCACACGATGTTCTCCCTCCCGGAGACAGCGGCATCCGAGGCACTGCCTAAGAAGCAGAGCTCAGACCCTCACGAAATGCAGAGCCTTAGCCTCCGACTTCCCCAAACTGTGGAGAATTTGATCTATATTCCTTATCAGTTACCCGGTCTGTGGCATTATGTTACAGCAGCACACCAGGACAGCCTGTTGCCTTCCACCATCTTGCTTTGTCCACACGACACCCCTGAAAGTAGCTATTGTCGCCACCGATGGGCAAAAGAGAGAAGTGGGGGGTGCACAGAGTGGGAATATGCAGAGCTGATCCTATCAACATGTCACAAATGTCTGCTATGCCGTGTGTCCGCCACACCACCACATCAGGCAAATCCAGGGTCGCACCGAGGAGTTTTGGTTGCAAGTGGCAGAAGTAGGCTGGGGTGAACAGACTATATGGAGCCTTCTGTTCACACGGGAGGTGGGGAAGGATGTTTGCTGGCTTGAGAGATCAGCTTAACGAGAGAGGAGGGGAGAAGGAGAAGAGCACACCTTCAGGGTGTTCACCTGCTCAGCACAGCTGAACTTTGACCCAGCAGGCCACCCTTAGGTTCAGAACCTTCCTTCCACTAGCTGAAGACAGACACTCTCCATCCCTGACTCAGAAGCCCCACAGAGAGCGTCCTGGTACAGCCCTGTAAGTTCAGTGATCAAAGTGAACGAAGCAAAGCATGATGGGTACACTAGGTTTAGAATCCCTTCCAGCCCATGGCCGAGCAAGACATGGCCAACTAGAAAGCGAGAGCTATGGGGAGTGGTAGCCAGTGAGAGTCAGGACAGGAGGGGTCCTAACAAAATGATATGACTACACAGTGCGGGCTAGAGGTGTCTTATTTTGGTTCCAAACCCAGACTGAGACAGGTTCTGTATGGTAATCGTTGCAGAGGGGGTGGGTCCGAGGAAGCACCAGTTGGCAGAGGGAGAGGGGCAGAGAAGGGAGAATGTGCTATGGCCCAAGAGATTTTCATAGGCGACTGAGCCTAATCCAGCCAGGGACCTCTAGGAGGCAGTAGAGCACAGCCCCAAGTTCCTTTGGAGGAAAAGTGGGGAGACTGGAGAACTGGTCCCTAACTTCTATTGCTCAGTAGCACTCCCAGTCAGGCTTCTTGCAGTCTATAGAACTTGCTAACGGTGAGGCCCAAAAAGTCCAGACAGCTCCAAGCAGCGCAACTGTTGGTCGCAACTGGATGCCTGTCATAAGTCAACACGTCAAAGACAGGTCCTGCGCATCACTAGAAGAGCGTACGCAGAAGCGTGTGTGTGTGTGTGTGTGTGTGTGTGTGTGTGTGTGTGTGTGTGTCTCGGTATGCCTCACACCAGCCTCTGGTGGAGCAAGGTTAACAACTCAGACCTGAGCTGGAAATGGGGTTGGCTCCTCAAAGTCTAGTATTCAAGAGGTAGGAACAGGAAGATCAGAAGTTCCAACTACATCCCGGCTTTGAGACTAGCCTGGGCTACATGAGACATTGTCTCAAAAATTTCAAAACCCTTTAAAAGCTTAAGATCTCATTTTTCCAGCAAACTGTGGGATGACTTTGTGGCTGCGGGTAAGAAGTGTCACCAAGCACGCAGTGGCCAATGTCTAAAGGAGCCCAGAAACTTCTAGAAGAGGCCCAGGGACACAGGCCAGGTTCCAACCCCACAGGCTATGCTCTAAACAGAGGCAGACCTCTGTTTTTATGGGGTGGCACCAGATAGTCATAGGAGGGAGCCATCTGTCTCCAGGGGAAAACAAGAATGTCTCAAGCCCAAACATGAACACTGACCCCAGAGCAGAAAGCTAAGGAGTGACAGGGGTACTCTGTGGAAGCCCTGGCCAGAAGTTTCCAGTGCCTGCTTCCTGGCTCCGCTGTACCCCACGGAGAAGAAGCCATGCCTCAGAAAAGGAAATAGATGCGGCTTAGACACACACACACACACACACACACACACACACACACACACACACACA
>JADRCD010193738.1:0-17663 GCA_019843815.1 Montemys delectorum
ACTGATGACATCAAAGAGCTGTTTGAAGACAGAGCAGCAATGCACTCCATGCTTCCTGAGTTCTGGGCCAATGTGTATAGTAGGTTGGGATTAAACATCAAACAAGAAAGATCTCTTCTTGAGACCCCAGCTGGACCTCAGAGGTCACCGGACAGCCCTTCGAGCCCTAAGGAAGTGCTGAGCTTTGAGCGAGCAGCATCACTTGTAAGCATTTGTGTTGCATGCACACTCACACGTTCGGTCCCTTAGATGCATGGTTTACTCACTGCAGCCTCATCTCCAGCAGAACTCCTGGAAACAGCCCAAGTCATCACCAGACGGCTGCCCACGTGTAATGACGCATCCATGACACACACAGAGAGACCGCGGTAGTAAGGAAGCTTTGTGTACAAACAGGAAGTGACGTCTAAGATCCATCCTCTAGTGAGAAAGTAAGGTGCAGCCAGGCCTGCTGACACGGCTACTTGGGAGGCAGAGGTAGGGAGAATTGTAAATTTGAGGCCTGACAGCACTATGGAACAAATTGAAAACCAGTCCAGGCAACTTGATGAGACCCTGACTCAAACAAATAAGGGTGGGGTGGAACCGAGGATGTAACTCTGCGGTGGACCCGCCTGGCATGCGAGAGGCCGTGGGTTCAATTACTGGACCAAAGACTGCAGGCCTCTTGGTGTGGGAAGTAGGAAAACAGGGTCATTGTAATCCAGCTCTCCTCCCCCCCCCCCCCCCCCCCCCCCCCACACAGACCTTCCTGGGCTCAAAGGGGCAAGGGTGGGCAGGACAGTGGAGGAAGTGAAACAGCAGGGCCTGATTGACGGTTTTTCTCATACACCAGGGTTCCCTCGAGGAAGGGAGCAGGGGCTTGCCCAAATGGAAAGTGGCTCTGTGGCTAAAATGTGTAAAGAAAGTCAACTCCATCAACATAGACCTCGAACGAACGCTGGCAGAGCTGAGTACACAGTGACGCGTGAGATACCATGTGTCGTGCCATTGCCCCAGTGTGCCTGCCCACAGAGCCGCCGTGGAGAGCAATCTGTGTGGAAGAATGGTAGTAATACATGGAGTGCACTTTGAGAAACACTGCGTATTAAATGTAAGTGAGCATAAGGAATTTCAAATGTGAGCTGTACCATGAATCTGCCACTCAACAAAAGTAGGCTGTACCGTGAATCTGCCACTCAAACAGTTTTTGATATTAATTTGGTTTTGTGTGTGTGTGTGTGTGTGTGTGTGTTTGGAGTTTGTTTGTTTTACTGTGAATCATAAACTATTAACAAGCAGTAAAATCAATTTAGTGGGTTACAACCAGCTCTAAAACAAATGATTTGGGCAGAACAGAAAGTAACAGGATATGCTATTTTTACCACGCACAAGTGCACACACATGCAACAGGCTGTGATAGAAGCCGAGCTTTCTATGGGTACAGTATTCCAGGGCTGTGACCTCAGCACACACGAGGACAACTGTTGACTTCAAGGCCATCTTGAGCCACAAAGTGAGTTCAAGGCCAAGCTACAAAGCCTGGTTTTTATTCTTTTGGATGTTGTTGTTGTTGTTGTTGTTGTTGTTGTTGTTAGGTAGGAGTAGCTCAGGCAATCAAGTGCCTTGAAAGTGTGTGGACCTAACTTGATGCCCCAAACTGATATAAAGAAAATTTACCACGTACATAATGTGTGCTTATAATCCCAGTGCTAGGGAGCTAGAGACCGAACATTCCCAAGTTGTGGTACCCATAAGTGATCACCCCCAAACCCCCCCAAGCCCACACCAGTTCCCCCTTTCCCTGAGTAGAGTCCAGGTGTCCCTTGGAGAGTACAGTCAGCCTGTGGAATGAACTCAGTCTGCCTGTCCTTTCTCCATCCTGGATAATAGATCCATCTGTCTGAGAGAATCAAGTTCTTTATTCCCACACTTCCCAGGTTCCCCTGTAGTGTAGTGACCTTCATCTCTCTCTCTCTCTCTCTCTCTCTCTCTCTCTCACACACACACACACACACACACACACACGTACATGCACACACATATACACATATACACACGTGTGTACACACATGTACATACATGCACTCAAAAACACAGTCACACACACGTACATGCACACACATATACACACATGTGTACACACATGTACATACATGAACTCAAACACACAGTCGACCTCATCCCCCTGTCTCAGATACCTCAGGTTCATCAACGTTTCTCTCCTAACTGTCCATCCTCTCAACTAGATTCCGGGTCCCTTGCAACCAGGGATGCCAGGGACTGTGTCTTGCTGTCATATCTGGCCTTGTCCCTGCATAGCACACAGGTCAAAGCTCAACAAAGGCCAGTGAGCAGACACAGAACAGGGAGGAAGTTTCAGCTGACTGAACACTGGGAACTTCTCAGGACCAGGGGGGCCACAGCCAGCAAGCTGCTCCAAGGACTGTCTTCATGACTACTCACTGACTAGGTCCACGCCCCTGGGATTCTACGCTCACACACCGTCCCAAACATGAGGGATTAACCAAGCGACTTTTTGACTCTAATCGTGACCGGGGAGGTCTGTAGCCTTTGTCTGTCAGTGGGTCACGCTATGAAGAAACCTGTGAACTTTTTAAAAACAGTACAGGGCTGCCTCTCTACTACGCTCAAAGGGAAGCCCAGAAAGCTGCTCTTAAACAGGTCACTGGCAGAAACTAAAGGTTCAGAACTTAATGACCTGGTGATAAAACCTCCACCAGCCCCACCTGCAGGTTCCTTCCCTGGACTCAAACTCAGGCTCACAGGCTCGCAGTTTAGCCCAAGGGCAAATGTTGGACCATAGATTACAGGACAAGGAACCATACGTTAACAGCAGGGTCAGTTAGAGGAGATGGACAGGCATCCCTGACCCCTACCTCAGCCCGTGGCAGCGGGAATCTGGGACTTGGAATAGTGAGCCAAGTCTTTGGTGTTGTGACATGCAAAAACAATAAAACTAAGCCTTGAGTGTGGTTCACCAGGAACTGGACCTCACAAAAGGGCCTGAGCAGAGCCCACATCTATTGAAACAGAGTACCTCTATGTGTCTCTGTTTTCAGTCAAGATGACCACCATGAAACAGTCAGATTGCAGTTTAAAACCATGGCAGCCGTTGTCACTTAGCCAGCCTCCCTAAGTCTGCTGTCTCAGTTATAGACCCAGCTAATAATCATATGTACCGCTGGGCAGTGGGGGTGCACGCCTTTAATCTCAGCACTTGGGAGGCAGAGGCAGGCAGATTTCTGAGTTCAAGGCCATCCTGGTCTACAGAGTGAGTTCCAGGACAGCCAGGCCTACACAGAGAAACCCTGTCTCAAAAAAAAAAAAAAAAAAAAAAAAAATCATATGTACCCTATGTGGTGGTCCATAGGATTAACCCAATCAGTACATGCAAAGGACCTAGTACACTTCTTGTTGTTTGGCCATGACAAATATTCCTAATCAATAGCTAGTAACAGCTTGAAGCATTAAAATTAAAAAGCAGATGATCTGGACCCTGGTACCTACCTGGGCACCCACATTCACGAGGCCAATGCAGGATCCTGAGTCAAGGCCGGCCTGGTCTTTGTGGTGAACCAAACATCCACTTCCCACCACCACACACACAAAACTCTCGGTGATCCAAATGGTGGTTATGAAATGACATTTTCTGCGGATCTGAGGGACTGCATGGAGGCTTGTTCCGTCTAGCCTCCGTCAGTGATGTCAGTATGGGGCCGAGGGTAGGGGATTTTGCCTCTCTGGGCCTGTTAGCTCATCTGTAAAATGAACGAAATCGTGGCACTTACTTTAGGAAACTTGCATGAGGATTAATGGATAGCCTGTAGTGAGGGTGAGGTATAGCTGGTGACACAGCGAGCCTCAGTGAGGGTTCAGAAACTGCCACTTGTGAGGAGTCCAGGACCTCGGGGCACTTCAGAGGAGCCCACGATGTCTCCACTTCTTTCCCCAAACCATCACCAAAGTAGCTTTTCACCCACATGCTTCACTAAGGGCAAAGGAGGTTACAAGCAAGGATGGGCTTCCCCTGGACTGTGGGCCTCAGGCTGGCAGAAGCTCAGAACGCCTCAGAAGTAGAACTAGAAACGAAAGCAGCACACACTGCTTTCGTCTGTCCTCCCCGACCCTCATGTGGCTCCTCCCAGCCCTGCTCCAGGTATCTCTGGGGCATCAGGGCGGCTCCTAAGACAGCCCAGGTGCCTTGGAGCCTGTCAGAAGGTGCCAGAAAGTCTGACACAGTGTCTCAGGAAGGACCTGCCTAAAAATAGAATCTCAAAATCTCAGGCCACCCAGGAGTTAGGAACTCTGATAGGGCATCGGGTACAGCGTCTCGCAGGCTTCTCAGGCTGGCGCGGTACTAGGTAACCGCAGATGTGGAGGCCCTCCCTGGAGGCTCAGGTCCTGCTCAGAAGGGAGGGCCTAGGGCCCAGAATGTTCAAGAGCATCTCAGGTAATTCTTACAGCCAGGCAAGTTACAGCATCTCTAAGACTGCCCGGGAGAATAGGACATCACCACTGTCTGTCTCTTAAGGGAAGATGGAGTTCACCGTTAAGAATGCAGACTTTGGAGCCAGATGTGGGCAGGGGCCTTGGTGCTCCCATTTGCCTGCTCAGCCACATTCATCCAGTAACTTAATGGTTTCTCCTCTGTGATGTGGGGACAGTAATTAATTGCAGGCATCTACTTCCCAGATGGTCAGTAGGTTTAGTGATGGCAGTGTAGGTAAGAGAAACGTGTGGGGCTTGGCATTGGCCTCAATAAAGCCCTGGGCCGGAATCGCTGCAAGGACAGGAAAGTTGTTTCTCCGTTGACTGGCAAGTGCAGCCCCTGGGATGTGTATATCCCATGGGCACCACTGCCTCAGAGCTTCCAGCTAGCTCTCTTCTCTCTCCCTCTCCCTCTCCCTCTCCCTCTCCCTCTCCCTCTCCTTCTCCTTCTCCCTCTCCCTCTCCTTCTCCCTCTCCCTCTGTGTGTGTGTGTGTGTGTGTATGGGGTGTGTGTGTGTGTGTGTGTGTGTGTGTGTGTGAGATGGCCCTACAGGCATCCGGAGGTAGACATGACACCCACCTTTTCACCACCATCCAACACACACATACATAAAGCTCCTGGAGGCTGGGTGGAAACTCAAACGCAATTCAAAAGATAGAATGCTCCCCGACCCTTAGACCACCATGACGTGTATATTGCCACAAGGCCCCAGGAATAGTGTATCTCAGCAGAGGACAAGTGGGGAGCAGGTGAGCTGGTGGCACTCGGAAGCTCACTAGCACGAAATAGCTATGAGAATGTGAGAGGGGAAGGAAGATGCTGACCAACTCCACCCAGACCTACGCGCTGCCTGAATCAGCAGTTAGGAGGCCTTCTGCTGCTGGCTTGCATCTCAGCCAAGGTCTTCTGGCGACCAGCCCCAGCCCCAGCCCCTCTTTCCATCCGTGGAACACATGCCCCGAAAAGGATGCTCCTGTTTGCTGCAGAGGGAACGGGGGACGGGGGACGATGGCTTGAGGAACCTTCCCTCTATGTGGCGACTGAGGACTCAAAAGCCCTGGAGGAGGCTGTCTTGGTGTTCTTCCGGCCTCTCCAGAGGAGTTTTTCCAAGCCTCTGTCTGTTATCTGTGAAAAGAAAAGAAACTTTAGAATCCATTTCACAGGGTTGGTTTCTGTGGTACAGCTATTGTGAGAGCCCAAGGCTAAGTTTATCTGTTTGAGCCGAGGGGAATAGGCAGTGCCCCCCCCCCCATTTTTTTTTCCTTTTACTTTGTTCCCAGTGGGGACACTAGCCACAGGCCAGGAGCCTGTTTCCACAGCTGTGAAATATTTAGTCTAAGTTCTGGAAGTCAGAGCATTCCAGAAGAGCCCCATAGAGCCTACAGGCTGGCTGGGAAGGAAGACAGGAACAGCCACAGAGAGGGGGAAGTTGTTCCATTCCAAGGGTTGGGGAACTGCCACCAATGTCCTCAACCCTCAGCAGTTGATTATGTGACAGCATTGAAGTGGTGATCTCTTCTCAGAGAGAAGATCAGCGAGTCTCTTCTCAGAGATGCCCTTGGCACCTTTGTGACCCTGGACTCTAACTGTTGCTCCAGGGAGGGGAAGGGCTGTATCCATGTCCTATTTTCTGTACTTGACGTAGACACTTTGAAGACCCATGGGGCTGTCTTGAGGACAAAAACGGGTGTGTCCTTGTAATATAAGACGTTTTCTAGTGTCCCAGAGTCTGAGAGGGAATCCTTTCTCTTCCTGATAGACTTGTGTCAAGGATAGGAAAGAGGCCAGAGTCGGTTTTCTGGTGTGTGGTCCTCCCAGGCTTTCCAAGAGATTGATTCCCCTGCCTTTGCCTTCTTTCTGGATTGCTCATTGCACAGCAGCAGCACGGCCATCAGTGACCAAAAGCATCTTTATTACATTTTATTTATTTGTGTATGTGCACTCGTGTGCTCGCGCATGCCATGTGGAGGTCAAAGGCCAACTTGCAGTCGTTGGTTCTCTCTTTCTATCCCCCGGGGTGCTAGGGATTGATCCTGGGTCATCTAAGCCCTTCCCCTCAGCCCTCAGAACGTTGTGTTAGCGGCTAATAAAGAGTACTTTTTTTTTTTTTTTTTTATTCCAAGGTGCACTTAGCAAGTGTAAGCTTTCTAACAGACATAAGAGATAAGGAGCCCAAAAACAAAACCAGGAAAAAAAAATCTCAGGTTGTTTTAAGCATTGGGTTTGCTCCAGCTTGCACAAAGGCTTAGATCTTGTCTACAAATGGCTATTCTTTGGAAGGCCCCAGTCCTTCTTAGAGAGTAATGACTCACCAGTGATTTCTGGGTATTTAAGGATCTTTAAGCTCTGCGGAGCCTCCAGGTGTCAAGTCAGGAGCCTAGCCCTACTTTCGCAGACAGGGAACCTGAAGGGAAGTGACTCACCCAGAGGGCACCTGGGAGAGTCTCACCCTCCTGAGTGAAGGAGGGGAACCCTGCCTCACTTCACTGTTCAGAGTTAGCCAGGCCCACATGAAGTCATCATTCCGTGATGCTGCGCTCCACGGCTGAAGCTCCTGGCGGCACACTCATCTGTAGAAAATAACGCCTCTCACAGGGTTTTGTGAGGATGTAATTACTGCCTGCACACTGCCTGCTTATGCCCTAGCTCGGCCCTTCTCCACCTTCTCCTCGCCCTCCTCGAGCTCCTCCTGCTCCTCCTCCTCTTCCTCCTCCATCTCCAACCGTCCTTCGTCACTCCTTCTCTGCCTTAACTCCCGAAATACTCACATGGCTGCCTTAGAGCATTTCTCATTGTTTTATTAGTCATTGAGCCAAAGCCTGTCCACTCTCTCACTGTGAGCACTTGGATGGTCAGAACGGCCTCACACGTGCCTACCTGCCCTCCCCTGTACGCTTGGCCTGAGTCAGTCCATGCAGAGTAAGGCGTCACAGATCCCTAGGCCAAGGCCTTGCCTTGGCCAGGATGGCATCGTTAAACGAGTGCAAAGTCCCAGGGAAAGAACTCTGTTGGTGTTTCCTCGGTGACCCGAGGCCTGACGCACCCCCTCTTGCCTTTTGTGGCCCTCTTAAAACACAAGAATGAGCCACATAGCTTCAAGAGGCACATAGACAGAGAAGAGCCAGGCTAAGATTCAAACTTCAAAATAAATTAGAGCCATTTTGCTTAGTGTTTCTTGACGTATAGGACCACAGGCGTCAGTAACACCTGGCAGCTTTGCTGACGAATATTCCCTCATCAGAAGCAGGAACAAGGGATCAAGGGATGGGGCCCAGGAATCTGCATACTGTGCATTTCTGGCTAAAGGGAAGTTTGAGGAGAGGTGACATTTCTGAATGTATCATTTAACGTACTGGATAAAGAAGGGAGCTTAAGAGAGAGAGACATACCAGTCTCCCTTACACACACACACACACACACACACACTTAAATACACACACACACACTTAAACACAGGAACTCATATTACATATATATACACATACATATATATATGTACACACACACACTTAAATACACACACACTTAAACACAGGAACTCATACACACATACACACATGCACATATATATATGTGTATATATACATACATATACATATACATATTTTTTTTTAAAGAGGGCCTAGAGAGATAGCTCACTTGCAAGTATGATGACCTGAGTTTGGATCCCCAGAAACCCTCATCAAAAGCTGGATGTGGAGGTTCATATTTGTATTCCCAGTGACATCTAGATAGGGAGGTCTCAAGGTTGTTCTCTGACCTACACACACACACACACATACACACACCTATATGTGTGTACTGACATGTGTGCGTACCCCCCCCACACACACACAGTCAGACACTCCGTCTTTCTTGTGATTAATAAGCACCTGACTTGCTGATGGAATTGAAGGGTGTGAGAAGCCCTCCTTGCCTCCTAACCTCCTCCAGCATGCTGGCTTGCTCTGTTCCGGGCATGACATTCTGTCATAGATGTTGCTGAGTGGTCTTTGGATTGGGTTTGTATATCTGGGGTCCTTAGAAGCGGCCCTCAAATTGCCAGCTTAGCATTGGTACATCTTTAAGCCACTCCAAGTCCAGGTCTTTATCCCCTTGCAATGCTGTTTGCTGGATCCAAACCCTTCACTCCGCACTGGGCTGTATTCCCAGGCCTCAGCGTTCAGTACTAAAATAACCGCAGCTCGTCTCCTCACTAGTGCATGCTGCTGTTCTTTTCAGTTACGAGGTTCCGGAGGCAGCATGAGTCTCTCACTGTCTTTCAGATTTTCCATCAGAAGTTATTGAAAATGATAACAATGTTCATTACCTTTAAAAAATGGCTACTTTTATTTTATAAGGCTTTCCCATAGATGGCATACAAGATTCTACACAAGCATGATCAAGACTCGGAAACTGCTTTGCATATTCATTTATCTGGAATTGTTTCATATGTACTTTGCGTGGAGCTACTTAAACGTCGTTATTCACGTTAATATTAGGTGACATAGCAGTACATCAGTTTGGTAAAGCACAGCGTACTCAACCAACCCTTTTGTTGAGTGGTGGGACAATTCCCTAACGTGCAGCATGACACCACTGTTAAATCGCTAAACAGCTTTTAAACTCTTGACCAGTTTCTCAGTGATGGCTTTCTGAGAAAGCCATTTCCAGGGATCCGCTCCTCTTGGATTTCCATGTCCTAGAATGAAAGGGTCATAATTGACTGTTTCCTTTACATTTCATACCCCCGTGCTTCCCCTCAGTCCCTGCTCTCACAGTCCACCTTGAGAGCTCTCGGCAACGCCAGGAAGTAGTCTTGGCTCTCTTGTGGTCTTCCTAGAAAAGGGCTGATGATCTTCACCAGGAAATACCACGGCCCTTGACAAGAATTTGCTGCCAAAACCCACCAAGCAAGGGTTGTAGGGCAGGACTGTCTTAGCGTGTATAGAGGAAGAACGCCTAGTATTCCAGCTGGCTTCTGTCATTCTGAGGCACATGGGACATGGATGATGCTCCTTGAGACTAGGTGATGAAGACAAGGAGAGGTTCCCCCACAAATCTCCAGACCCCCAGGAAAAGGGTTCTAGAAAGGCCCTAGGCCTCGGTACCGTGTGCAGACCAGAGCTGATCTGTGTTTCCAGGGGGCTGAGAGTATTGCATTTTAAGCTATATCCATTCAATTAACTGAACAGTAGAAGATACTGTCTGTCTCCTTCCTGGGGCTCCTCATGGGTTGTCAGTACAGTGCTGGGCAGCAGCATGGGCCTTTGGGGCCACAGAGAGCAAACCTTTCATCCTCAGCAATTTCCCTGGGGTTTGGACAAGGGGAATAGTGCTGATGCTTAGGGACCCTTTAAAGCTATGGTAAAATTTAATGATGTAATGTATATGCAAACATGTGGTAAATACAAACAAGAACACGGGATTTCTAAACCTCTGCCTTTTGGCTTCCATCTGCTAGCGGAAGAATGTTTCCTTTGTGCTTCTGGGGGCGGGGGCCATGATGAGTGGCTCCTCTTCAGTGTCAGATGACCAAGCTTAGCAGTGTGCAGAGAGAGAGAGAGGGAGAGAGGGAGAGAGGGAGAGAGAGAGAGAGAATCTCAATCATCATGCAAAACAGAAGAGATAAGCTTTGTGGGTGTCAAACTTTTCCCCATCACCTATTTTATTCAACATTTTATGAGAGATATTATATTATTCCCATTGAAGAGAAATAACTTGTTAAAAATTAAAAAATAATTTGATGTACGCTAGAGCTGAGATTCAAGCTCTGTCTGTCTGTCTGTCTGTCTGTCTGTCTGTCTGTCTTCTGACTCTAGGACCTGGGTTCTTGCTCTGATAACTTATTGTCTATGTCTTTATTCGACACAGTCATAGGTCAGGGGAATAGGCAGCAGGTAGAAGGGAAAGCTACATTGCTAGCCTCCTATGTATATCAACTAGCTGCTGCTGCATAACAAGCCAGTTCAAAATGCAGTGCCCTAAAAGATTACACATGCACTTAGCTCTCCAGCTTGTCTTTTATCTGGAGCATCCTCTGGTCTGGAATAGCGCCGTGCATGCTCTTGTGGTCATCTTCGGATTAACTGTGGGTTGATTTGTTGATCTTGGCCAGTCTTTCTTACCTGTCTGGGGCCTCAGCTGAGACAATCCAGCTAACTGACTCAGCTCTGCCTCACCTGCTCTCTTATCATCCAGCAGGCTAGCCTGGGCTTGTCCTCATAGTCGAGTACAGAAGTGGGTAAGACCTTTTGGTGCCTAAACTCAGAACCAGCCCCTTATTGCTCTTGCTACCCAAAGAAAGCAATATACCTGTTACACATGCTTACACTGAACTAAAGTTTTTAATCCCTTTAACATTTTTATGGAGAGAAACAGCTAGAAGCCCCATTTAACAGACAGGGAAATTGAGTTACAGATGGATTAGGTAAATTAACCCAAAGGGACAGAACTGCTCAGTGGCAGGGGCATGATTAGAAGCAGAACCGACTCCCTTAACTACTTCTCTTTTATAGTCAGGTATTTGTGATACAGTGCTCCCCTGGGGAAGGACAGGCAAGGGAGCTGGGCTAGGTTACCCAGCGCTGAGTGCCCGCCTGCCTGCCTGTACAACACTGGCAGCTAGCCAAGTGAACCAACTTCTATGACCTCCTTTTTGAAGAAGATCCCAAGAGATGGGAAGGGTCTTGAAGTTGCATGGTACAGCCTGGGACACTGGCCCCACATCCCTGGAAATGTTTGCTTGTTTACATCTAAATTTTCTAAGAGAGGTCTCAAGCTGGGACTTCCCAGGTCTGGCTCAGTGACAGAGCGGCTTGGGGAGATCTGGGAAGCCCTCGGAAGACCAAAGTGCTTAGTCAGCTCAGCATTGCACAAAAATAGCCCTGGTCAAGGAAGGCAGGTACTCCCTCCCCGGCATTTCCCCTCCAGCCCCGCCTGGGCTCCAAAGAAAATGACACAGGGCTGAGTGCACACAGGACAGGGATGTGGCTGGGAAGAGGCCTTCGTGGGGACTCACCAGCAACAAAGGAAGGAAATGAATATGCAGTATTAGTAATTATACTGTACACGTCCCAATTTGTATTTCAATATGTCATTTCCATAATAAAACTGCCGAAGCGGAGTAGCTAATGACACGGACTCATGTCAGGGCATTGGGGGAGGAGAGGGTGGACCCCCACCCCAATAGTGAAATTGCCTTCCATGAGGAGCTCCTTCATGGCAGACTGGTGTTTACAAGGCGGGCATATCCCAGCGGGAGAAGATGAAGCCCGAGGCTTTGAAAACAGAGTCACGGTTGACCGGTCCACTGCTATAGGGCCTGGGATCCACGGCTGTGCTCAGAGTCATGCTCCAGGATGGAGCTGCAGCCTGCAGAACCCCCAGTCCAGATTAGAACAAACAGAGATGCCTTTCGGCTCATCTTATATAAGGCGTAAGTTACTAACCGTCTTATGCATGTGGCTGTCCCCTATAAAGTTCACAAACCCATTACTTTTACACAAACTGTTCCTGCCTTTTTACCTTCGTTAATTTGCATGTTTAAACTTCAAATCATATCACATTCCAGGAACTAACGTTGACCACACTTGCCAGCAACACAGGCTCTATTTGGGGGGAGTCTGCTCTCTCCAGGCCCTGGCTTGGCATCTGCACACACGACCACACCACAAGGTGATTGGTAGTTCTCCTATCCCCTCAACCCTTTACTGGCTCTGGCTTACCAACCCCCTGCAAATAAACAGAGGTCCTTCAGAACCCTTTAGAGGGAGATAGAGGAGCCGCTAAGAAAATTTCCCCCACTTTCTCAGGACATGGGCAAACTCATCTAGCTCTAGCCAAAGTTCAACACTCGGCTTCTAGCTGGAATAGATGGGATTCTCGGAAAAAATAACAAAATTGGTGTCTGGGCATGAAAAAATAATAATAGTGGCCCCATCATTGTGCAGTGCTTTACCAATTATATGACTGTGGACACTGTGTCAACTGGTTCTCTCATTACAACACAGTGAGGTGAGCACATAGGTATTGTAATAAGTCTCACTTCACAGAGGAAGCCAAGGCCCTAAGAGTAAGCAGCCTGCCCAACCTGAGCTCTGTGCCGGTGTGTTGGAGCTGAGACTTGAACCCTGTTCCCTAGCTCCAGCTCCAGGGCTCTTTGCACTCACCCAGAACCTGTCAGGGTAGCTGGGTGAACAAGATCAGCAGCAGCCTAAGATGTCCCTGTCCCCGGGGCCAGAGGACTTGAGTTACTTTTGGCTCAATATATTTTTTCTTTTTTGAAAAACCAATAGAAAAATGTTTAAACCATTACAGACAAAAAGAACTTGTCTTTTCTGAAACTGATGCTACATAAATGCTCATTTTCAAAGAATACCTTCTAGTGAATTTCCATCTAAGAACTTGAAGTAGTGGGTAGAAGGAAAGAAAATTCTCTACCTGAGAGACCTGGGACACAGATATTTTCAGTTGGAGAACTGTATAATATAGTTCAATCTTTTAATTCCTCAAAATCCACTTTTCCATCCACTATTTTATCCACCCAACCAAAAGTCGATCTAAGCTTTAAAAGAGAATCAAATCCACTTAGGAACCCAGAGACGATAATGGAGATAGGGAACAAAATACCATGTTTTCTCTAATATGCAGAATCTTATCTTATACATATGTATACTCACACACATACACACATATACACACATACACTCACATATACACATATATACACACATACACTCACACGCATATACATACATACATATACACACATACCCTCACACACATACACACATATATACTCACACACATATACACATATACACACATACATACACTCACACATATATACATATACTCATACACGTAAGCATACATATACATACACTCACATACATACACACATATACGCTCACACACATGTACACATATACACATATACTCACATACATACATGCACACATATACTCACTTATACTTACACACATGCATTCACACATATATACACACACATACACTATCACATACATACATACATATATACATATACACACATACACACATACATATACATACATGTGCAACACAAATGTGACATTAAAACAGTAGGGAACTATTTGCAAGAAGGCAGAAGAGAGACAAGTGTGGGCAGTAGACAATGATTTACGTGCATACAAACATCATAGTGAACCCACTGTTTTGTATGCTAACTAATAACTTAAGAAAGAGGATAAAAAGAGCTGATTCTGACGTAGTCCCTGCTACCGTAGGCACTGATCTGAGCACTCAATAGATATTTAGCTCATTTAATTATAAGGATAACTAGTGCCAGGCAGTGGTGGCGCAAACCTTTAATCCCAGCACTTGGGAGGCAGAGACAGGAGGATTTCTGAGTTCGAGGCCAGCCTGGTCTACAGAGTGAGTTCCAGGACAGCCAGGGCTATACAGAGAAACCCTGTCTCGAAAAACCAAAAAAAAAAAAAAAAAAAAAAAAAAAAAAAAAAAAAAAAGATAACTAGTGAGGGTTAGCACTATGCCAGACACCATTTCTTCAGGAGAAGATCATGAAGTAGAAAACTCAACCACCATCAACACAAGGAAGAAACTGCTCACCTCTCCTTCTTCGTCTACTCGGCTCCAGTTTTAGAGCTTTCTCGGAGTCTCTGCATCTTGGGCTTACACACACATACACATATATACACTCATATACATATACACACATACACTTATACACACACACACACACACACACACACACACACACACACACGAAGACCAGAGTTCCAGCACCAACAAGAAAAGCTAGGCACGGTAGCACATGCTTGTAATCTGAGGACTCAGGAGGAAGGCAGAGACAGGAAGATCTCCAGGTTCATTGGCCAGCCCCAGGTCCAAAGAGAGAGCCTGTTTCAAAATACAACGTAGGTAACTCCCGCCCGAGGAAGCAAGTTGCAGGTGCATACAGGCCTTCCTCCCTTCCTCTTTCCCCCTCTAGTTTTACTGTTCCTGGGCCGCCCTGTCCTTATGGGGGTGTGACCTCCTCCCTCAAAGCTTGACCTCCTGCTGATCTGAGCCAGAAAGGAAAGACAATAAAGGAAGAGAGAACGGAAGCGGTAGAGGTTATATTCAAGCCACAAACTAGAGTGACAAATGCACATGAGTGCACATAAAATTCTTTTGAAGTATTCCCAGGAAACCAGGTAGCTAGGTGGTGGGTTTGTGAGAGATGGTTGTGTGTGTCTCAGCACTAGGGATCCATCAATGGGCAAGATGGACACAGTCTTTTCTCCTTTGCACTGTCTGGATTTTTCTGTATGTTCTTTCTGTTTCAAATTCAAAATGACCATCTTAAAAAATGAAATAGAGAGAAGAAAGTCGCCACACTATTGACTATCACGCACTCGCTCAACAGAAGGGAATGAACACAGCATTAAATTTTACAGAAGAGAAAATTCACAATATGTACAGGCTACATTATTTTCTCTGTGTATAAAGTGTACATCTTCAAAAATCCATATGTCTGTGTTTGCATAAATGAATACAAACATATGAAGAAAAATCTGGAAAGACGTGTGTATGTGTGTGTGTGTGTGTGTGTGTTTGAGAGTGTGATAGGACACACAAGAATTGCACTTTTATACGATTTTATGTTTATATCATTCCAAATGATTGTGAACAAAAAGAATTAGCTTATTAGCTTTGAAAGGGGCCATAGCTGCTCTCAAAGAGACGAGCTTCCTTGAGACGTCAGCCCATTTGGACGGACTTCCCACATCAAGTCAAAGCCTTGAAGCTTCTCCTTTTTGGAAGAAAGCAAGCCTGCTGGCTTTGAAACCCCAAGAACTCTGTACCTAAAGATAAGGCAGGAGGCCTCGGCAAGGCTGGTGCGGGTGGAGGGCTGTGGACGCTGTAACAAACCACACTGCAGATGCTGTCTCCAGGGCCCGCGCTCCAGGAAGCAACAATGAGAAGATATTGGCAACTTTGACAGGGAGGAAATTGCTTTCTTCTCTATGAAGGAGGAGTACCATGTAGAGGACAAAAAGCCACTTGGCCTGACAAAATGCTTCCTTAGAAGATAGGCCGCAGAGGGCAGGCAGGGAGGGGGCATCACTTGCCGGGGATCCTGGGGACTGTATGCACACACATGCTGTCATCTGAGTTCTGTGATCAGGGCTGACCAAGGCTTTGTGGCCTCTGGAGAAGTAGTATGGGCTGTCTTGGCCCCAGAAAACCCAGCAAAGCTGCCAGGACCTTCATTTGCTCCGGTCTAACCTAGGATAGTGAGTGCCACCTCAGCAAGGTAGAGAGGACTAGGTGAATTCCCAGCATGGCACCCAATAGCTGGTCCCTGCTTAGTGACCTGTGTGACGAAGTGACTCTGGTTATCACACGAGTGGTTTGCACAGGGCTGAAGACATGGGCTCCTGGGTCAAATCCCATGGTTGAGATCCCCAGGCCCTCTGCTTCTTACTATGGACTTGGGTGGTCTCCTAAGCCCTGTGGCTTGCTTTACCGCTCAGCAAAATGAAGATGCTGCTGCTGCTTCATTCACCTTATAGACCCCTTGCTTAGATCAATTGAGGTGATTAATGTAGTCAACATTTGGCTCATAGTAGGGCTACTATCAATAACTATGATAACCCCAAGAAAGCATATCCTGGAATTCCAGCTTTTTTTTTTAAAGATTTATTTATTATTATAAATAAGTACACTGTAGCTGTCATCAGACACACCAGAAGAAGGCATTAGATCTCTTTATGGATGGTTGTGAGCCGCCATGTGATTGCTGGGATTTGAACTCAGGACCTTCGGAAGAGCAGTCGGTGCTCTTAACCACTGAGGCATCTCTCCAGCCCGGAATTCCAGCTTTTAGTCTCATCTGCCCACTCCTGTTTCTCTAGGAGTGATATAGAACAGGGCCTCTCTTCCTTCTGTGCCAGGCAAGAGAAGGCAAAGAGGGAAGAAGTTGTCCTTCACATCCGTGGCTGTCCCCACTGCACAGTTGAGACTTAAGACTCTCGTTTTTCCAGTTTCAGGACAAACACCTTCATCTCTAGATGTGGTTCTTAGACACATCAGCCAGCTAGAAATATAGGCTAAATGCTCACTTGCTGCACAACCTTGAGACCGCCCCACCAGGTGAAGGGAGGCAGCCATGGGGCCTCTTGAGGAGAATTTTAAATCAGAGATATTCTGGGGGTGCTGCTGGCCACATTCTAGAAGTCTGTCCTGTGGGTTGGCATCACTCAAATTTAGGTTGAGCTGTATTAAGGAAACCCTCCTTCTCCACCCGCTCAGTGCTCCCCAAAACCAGCCAGCCAGTAGTTAGGGGGCACCTAGTCACCAAGTGCAAGCAGCAGACGTTGCAGGAATGGCCCATGAAAAGGGCCACATTGGAACTGGGGATGTAGCTCAGTTGGAGAGTGCTTGCCTAGTGTACACCAAGTCCTGGGTTGCATCCTCAGCACTGCATAAAGACTGGCACCGGCACCATGGCACATGCCCGTAATTTCAACAATGTCAAGGTGGAAGCAAGACTATCAAAAGTTGAGCCATCCTCAGCTACATAGGGAGTCTGAGGCCAGCCTGGGCTATGTGAGACCATGTCTCAAAAAGGGGTGAGGAGCACAGCATCTCCATCACCTTTCCCAGATGTCACATCCATGTGCCAGTTTCCATGGCAAAAGTCATCTGCCTCAGCCATCTCCTCAGTCATCAGAATATGCTGTCAGACCTTGAAGATTAGAACAATACCACAAGAAAGAGTCAGTGTGTGTACTGGGGTGGAGGTACGGTGGGAAATGGACAGGTTCCTCCACAGCTGCTGGGAACAAATGAACCACAGGACAATTGAGCATTACTCCAAAATCTTTACTGTCACATTGCTTACAGCAGATTTTTACTGTGACATTGCTTACAGCAGAGTTTACTGTGGCATTGTTTACAGAAAAAAAAAAGCTATATGGAAACAATTTAGATATCTATCCTTGGGAGTTGGGCTGAGTGAGTGTTGTCGCAATAATACAATAGGATATTGTGTAGCCATTAGAGTATTGTATGGATACAATTGTATGGAATACTCACTGACGTGGAAGGAAATTCAGGATTGGTTACTGAGTGTGTTGGGGCGGGGGTGGGGGGGAAGTGGACAAGTCTGTATAGTATGGTACATTTTCATGAAAAAAAAAAA
>JADRCD010193739.1:2893-24891 GCA_019843815.1 Montemys delectorum
GTGTGTGTGTGTGTGTGTGTGTGTGTGTGTGTGTGTGTGTGTGTGTGTGTTCAGTATGAGCTGTTTCTATCTTTTCCTATTAAAAACATCACATAACAAAATATCCATCAATCTGGTATCCTTAGGCCATACTCGAAAAGAAAAGAGCTTCGGATTCTTGTCCCTTCCATTCCAATTCAGAACCAATGACTAGTTAAGCCACGGGAGTGGGAACAGGCAGACTACAACCAAAGTATCTAAGGACACACCCTGATTCTTCCATTATTATCAGATGACCTTGAGAAATAAGACCTCTCCGATGTCACTTCTTTATCAGAACAGGATAAGCTATGTCATATTGACAGTCCCATAACACCAAGGACATATAGTAATTAGCTTTCAGTTAATGTATGTTAATAAGAACATAAAAAGATAAATAAAATAATATGCTTTGCTCACTCACGCTCCCCATGACTCACAGGTTGTCTAGAGGTTTGGTTATTTGCTTTCACTTTGAGATCCTGACTGAGTATCTGGCATATGGAATGTAGCCCTGTCTCCATGCCACAGGAGGAAGCAAACCAATCATAGGCTAGCTCTTAAAGCTTCTCTCTGGAAGATGCATGCTGATATTTCATGGCTGAAGGGGAATTATAAACTCATATGCTTAAGAGAAAATCAAGAAAATTCCACCAAACTGCACCAATAACTGCCATAGTGCACTTATGTCCACAAAGGTTTTGCTAAGAATTATGTCTGACACACGTAGGTGATGCTTTCTACAGCAACAACTGCACATCATGGCCCTGACAGGGGTTTCACATCTGCCAGGCACATTCTCTGAGAAGCCACTGCTGCTGGTGACGTTCTTACTCAGCTACTGGGCAAATGTGGCCAGGTTACAAATGGTACCAGACATCAGCTGCACAGTAGCACAGAGGACAACCATGGCTCAATTACAAGCTGTAGGGTGGACTTACCCTTAGCCACCAAAAGGGTGTCAATGCTTCCACTGGAGAGTCGAGGAACAGGGGCAGATCACTACCTCAGGATGTGTAACTTTGTGGGCTGACCACATCAACTCTTGTCTCTGAAAGTCCATTAAAGGGATGAGGTGGTTTAATGAGATATATTTCATAGCCTCAAGCATCCATATACTCGGTCCCTAGTTGGTGGAACTGTTTGGGCAGTTTAGGAGGTTTAGTTCTGATGGAGGAAGGGAAACTGTACCACTCCTAGTTAGCTCTCTCTGCTTCCTGTTTGTGCAGATAGAGATGTGACCTCTTAGCTCCTGCTTCAGTTGCCAAGTTTTTCTGCCATGCAGTGATGGACTCCTATCTCTCCTTCTATGTAGATTTTTTAAAAGCCTACTTTTAATAAGGGTTCTCAAATGCTTCAACCCCCTTTCTAGCCTATTGTCCAAAGGTAGGAGAGAAAAGATGGTAACTAGGACAAGGGGATGTGGAACTGTGTAGAAGTAGTTCTTTGGGGCAATTTCAATCTCAGTTTGTCAGGATTCCAGCAGTCCAGTTCAGTAGTGTCAGAATACCAAACACAAAGCAGCAGCAGTGGTACACCATCCAGCAGAAACACCCAGGCCTCCACTGAATCGTCATGGGAGCGACCAGAACCAGCCAGGATGCCAGGAGTAGTTCTCTGCCTTGCCTCTCTCAATGAAGATGCAAGATCAACAAAGTGTTGCAAGGATAGCTATGCAAGCACCCCATCACTGTCCATTGAGTCCATTTATACTCTCTCCAAACATCGAATGTCCTCCCATGGAGTCTTGTCTCAGCCAAACACCACTTGAGTCTGCCTCAGCAAAAGACTCCATGGGAGTTTGCATCACATGACAAAACCAGAAACATCCACTTCACTTCTATAAGTCACCTTGGTCGTGGTGTTTTATCATAGCTGAAAAGCAGATCAATACAGGGGACATGAGACGGGACTCAGCAAGCATTTCCTCACAGCACCGATATGATGATCTCATCAACACGTTCTACACAGCAAGAGACAGTCCTTAGACAAAACACTTCCTCATCTGTAAAAACATAGGCTGAGCATACCATGGGAAGCAAGCTGTTGAGCAACAACCCTCCATGGCCTCTGCATCAGCTCCTGCCTCCAGGCTCCTGCTGTTTGATTTCCTGTCCTGACTTCCTTTGGTGATGAGCAGTGATGTGGAAGCATAAGCCAAATAAAGCTTTTCCTCCCCAAGTTGCCCGTGGTCGTGGTGTTTTATCACAGTAGTAGTGACCCTAACACAGCCTGTGTATATGTGGGTATACCATGTTTGCCTAGTGCCCACGGAACATCAAAAGAGTCTATCCATCCAGAAGAGGCCATCCGATTCCCTGGGACTAGGTGACAGTGATAAGTCACTACATGGGTTCTGTCACTGGGTCCTCTGCAAAAGCAGCAAGCGGTCTTAACCATTGAGCCATCTCTCCAGCCCCGGAAAATTTTTTTTTTTAAATCCTTATGTTGAGCTTTAGAATACAGCTCTGTCTAGGAACTAAGATTATGTGCCTAAGGACATATGTCCAGGAGTTCCACTCAGCACTGTTTATACAGCAAAAAGCCAGATGACTTTCAAGGGCCATGTGGCCAAATAAGAATGGTGAATGCATGAGAAAGATTAAAATAAACACATGTTTAAAAATTAGAAGTTAATAGTAGCCATTCAAATAATCAGAACTAATAATACTTCAGTTAAGCTAGATCAGATAACCCGGCATGCTCTAATACTTCTGCACCTATCCAATACGCAGTACAAGGGTGTGATCAGAGTTGTGCATAATTGTCTATATGCATTTTAAGAACATATACATATGCATCTTGACAGAAACTACAGGAAATACGAATTTTAAACCCCTCCTAGGCACTGCTCCTGAAGGCTCTTCAAAATCACTTCAGCATGCAAATCTCTTTCTATGAATGAATGAATGAATGAATGAATGAATGAATGAAACCTAAGATAATGCTAAACCACTGTTTCAGACCTAGAATGAATTGATAAATAATAATGCATTAGTTAAGCCTAAAAGTGCAAACCTGTAATCTCAGCTACTCTGGAGTCTGAGGCAGGAGGATCTTAAAGTTCAAGACTAACCTTGATTATACAGTGGGTTCCAGGCCAGCCTGGAAAACTTAGTGAGACCCTATCTCAAACACTTATACAGCTCAGTGTAAAGTACTTACATTTGCCTAGAATGCCCGAGACCATCAGCTCAACCCCCAGGTCTGTACAATAATCATCTCCATTAACAACCATTTGAACAAAATCTAAAGAGAAGGAAGAAATATTACAGTCCTATGCATCACTCAGAGCCACCTCAGTGCTGTGTGAATGAGTGTGGAGACAAAGCCACCTCAGTGCTGTGTGAGTGAGTGTGGAGACAAAGCCACCTCAGTGCTGTGTGAGTGAGTGTGGAGACAAAGCCACCTCAGTGCTGTGTGAGTGAGTGTGGGGATGGCAGACAGCCCTTCTACACAGCTTGCTTTCCCACCTTTGCTCTTTCGTGTTTATATTTTCATTAAGTTATAATCAAGCAACTTTCTACATACAGTCATTTTCATTCTGCTGGTTGTCGCTCAGCATTTGTGGGTGTTAGTGTTATTTGAGCCATACAAAGCCTTTTTTAAAAGACAGTTTCATAATAATCATTCTGTTATTGCTAGCAATATTTCCCCAACTAGTATGTGTTTGATTTGATCCAAGAAGTTAAATTTCAAATTATGCAGTGATAAATACATCAGGACTAGAGATTTCTCCCTTATTTAGATATAAAGAATTATTTCCTTGTACTAGACAGGCAAATGTGATGTAATTAAATAGAAATCTACCATATGTCGAGTGGTTTCTGATTGTTTGTTTTATATAATAACTAGTTCCCTTTGACCTAAAGCCAGGACAACAGAGTTAGTCCAGGTTTCTGATAAATTTTTAGCTTTGTGATTTTAGACAACTTACCCAATGTGTGTGGGGCTGTTACCCATCTGGGGAAAGTAGAGCTTTGGAGGGAAAGGGAGAAAGTTCCAATTAGAAGCATGCTCACTGAGGGACTTTCAGAGAGGCTGTGGAACTGGTCCACACCCATTTCATGCCTGGGATGCTCTAGTGCACTCTCCTCTGTCCTCTCAAGTCATCAGATTTATGGTTGGATTAATCATGTTATGAAATGAATTAAACAAGGCTTTCCTCCCCCTAGGACTCCAAACAGTGGAAATCAGACTTGAAATCCGCAGCCACACACAGCAGCTTTATTAAAAATCTTTTCTAGACAAGAGAGGCAGAGCCGATGATGCAAGGGGGCAGGGCCTGGGAGGAGAGTCAGGTGCAGAGGGAATCCAAAGCAGGTGAGAGCTCATTGGTCCATAATAGGACACTTTTAACAAAACATGGCCAAAAGCAGCCCTGGGAGGAAAGGTTTTACTTCACTTGTACTTGTGGATCATACATGTCAAGGGAAGTCAGGGCAGAACCTTGAGGTAGGAACCAATGCAGAGGCCATGGGGATACTGCTTACTGGCTTGCTCCCTGTGGTTTGCTCAGCCTGCTCTTTTATAGCACTCAGAACTACGTTCACGGAGGCAGCAACACCCACATGAGCTGGACCCCCCACACACACACACACACCCACACATGAACCATTAATCAAGAAAAGGCCTCACAAGCTTGCCTGCAGGCAAAATCCAATAGAGGCAGTTTCTCAATGGAAACTCCCTCTTAGATGACCTCAGCTGGTGTCAAGTTGGCAAAAAATACAACTAGGGCACAAGTAGAAGGTCTGATTTGGACAAAGCCGAGTCTTTCTGTCAGATCTAAGCACAGATCTAACCCCATTTCCCATCAAGAAACATGACGCACATGAAAACAAGTGCGCAGGATATTTTTCCATCCACAAGAACCTGAAGCTTTGAGTTAGTCATTTAACATATAGTTTTGGGCCATTGTTATCTTTTACACTGATACAAATATATATAAACCAACACTCAATTCAGACAATCAAATGATGTATAATAGGTCATATGCCATTTACTTACATATTTGAAGTACATATTTGTCAAGAATATATTATATATGTATACATATATGTATATGTGTATGAATATATTATATATAATACATATGCATATGTATGGTCAACTAGACATGCACAGTCAAATATCTGACACATGACTTATGTATTTGAATAGTTGCCAGGGTGCAAACTCAAAGAAAAACAGACAGCCACAGCATGTAAAGTGATTGTAACAAACACAATCCTGCCATATATGTTCTTACGACATTAGACTTTTAACTTTATTTTAGAGTGTAGCCCTTTCCCTGTGGGAAAGTATGCAGTGTCACTGTTTACTGTGTCTTTGGGTTGCACTGAGGTCATATTGAGTGGCTGAACCTCTCTTCTACGATGTATAAACATTCTATGATGGTCACATAATAATATATGGCCCTAGTGACACATTTCTCAGAACACAGTCCCATCATCTAGCACGATTTTTGTATGTTTGTATATAGATGTACCTGCATACACATATACAGACCCCCCCCCCTTTCAGAACAAGACAGTAGGGATGTGGTCACAGGAGGTAGACCGGAAGGGCTCTGCTAGTTAGGCAGGGATAGGGGATATCTCTGGTTCCCCCAAAGCCATCCCCTGTGCTCTCTAAACACTCCCAGAAACCATCAGAGTGAGCTTTAACAGACCTTTGTGAAGTGCTAGCATCTGAATGAAGTGATTCACACTCCTTTGGCCATGTAATTAGTTAATAAACTACAAATCAATATTCGACTCTCAGGAAACAGCAGGGAGAGACAGCATCACACACTAGACCCTAGTTTTCCTCGGGGACTGTGGCTAAGTCACAATTTCCTCTGAAATTTCAGGCAGTTTCCTCCTTCAGTATTATGAGGCTATTCTTAGCTTTGACAGGTAGCCAAGGTCTTGTTCCCCAACTATCTGGGAAGTAGTTCCTCTGTAGGGCAAACAGCCTGTTTGTACTTTGACCTTCAGCTGCCCTCTTTCAAAGGGCAGGACAGGAAAACAGCAAGTTTAGTCCAGCCTGCTCCAGGCCTGAGAAGTCTGGAAAGGCTCTGGGTTCCCAGCTTGAGGACAAATGCTTGCTTTACCCTCTGCACCAGGAACCCTTTGTGTGGACCCAAGGTATGTGTTAAGAAGAATCCCTTGCCCTGCCAAGAAAGGACATGGATGGGCATCTGAGTACCTAGTCAGTGCCTACAGAGTGCCAGGCTGACATTCAAGTGATTCAGAGAGCGAAAACATTTTTACTTGACCACACTAAATTTCTCCACAACATTGGAACATTTCACATCTCCCAGGGCTTTTTCTACTTTATCTCAGAAACTCCAGGGCACCCATTTCTGTACCATACCAATATCTGCTCACCAACACATGAGACCATGCTAGGGAGGCTCAGCTCATGTCCCTCTCTGCCAGGAGCTGGCGTGCTCTTTGCTGGGGAGTATAAAACTATGGTTCTTTCATTACACGTGACGACACCCGAGCCATGGGGTTTAAATCTTTTGCAGGATGGAAAGTTCTGGACATGACTTAGACAACAATGTTAAAATACTCGACACTGCTGAGCTGTGTGTGGGAAGGATCGAGACGGAGGTGGAAACACAACTCAATTGGAGCCCGAGCACAAGGTTGAAGTATCAGATGGCATGACTGCCACAGAAAACAGAGGCGCGAAGATTCCTCAAAGAGATTCAAACTAGAACTACCGTATGTTTATCCCCTAGAATTGGAAACAGGATAAAAAGAGACACTCGCATAACCATGTCCACTAAACCATCACTCATAATAGCCTAGAGGTGGACACAGCCAAAATGTCCATTCAGACCTAGAGAAAGAAAATTGGTGACCACACAGAATAGAATACCATTAATCCTTAACAAAGTAAAAAAATCCTACCAAGCAGAAAATAAGTCAGTCACAAATAAGCGATCACTGTCCAAGTCTTCTTCCATGTGCTTACCGTGTGGTAGTTGACAGGTAATGCCAATGGTTACAGGGGCAACTCAGTGGCTGTGAACTGTCACACAAGGCAGGGGCCTTTTAAGGGTTCATAGCTTAGCAAGTTCATGAGGCTGACAGTGCTCTATTGTCAACCTGGAAATTGTTGAGAAAAACGAAGTTATGTTTTGCCACAATAGGAAAACAAAAAAAAAAAAGAATACGCTACATAAGTATTTCCATGTCAATAAACATGACAATAAAAGCATAATTAAGTGTAAATTTTCTGTTGTGTCTTCTAGCATGGTTTCAAATTTTTATAAATGGTTTAAGCCAAAAGAAAAATGGAAAGCTTTCGTAGGTTAGAAGAATGACCTAGGCTGATACATTTGGAGAACTCACCATGTGAAAGACCAGCCACCAGGAACTTGCCTGCTTATTGGAAGGGACCAGAAACCCAAAGCCAGGCTTCCATGCCCCTGGGCAGGAAGTTCACAGAGAGACCAGCAGTGTAGTGAAAATGTTGATTTCTTTAAAAACACAGAAGTATTATAAGAATGTGTTTTCATTTTAATCCCAGGTATGGGATGAGGGGCTGCTACAGACTGTCCACAGCAGCTATGATTTGCCTCACGCTCTAGCAGGGGCATGATTTAGCCAGCTGCAGCTGGTTTCTGCCAGTGTGTGATGTTTGGAGTTCTGGGGACTCTTTAGAGGGAATATGGATGCTAGGGCCCTAAGAGTTGGGGGCTGTTTGTCGCTGGTGTGTTAAGTAGTCATGTGCAAAACAAGAAGAAGAAACAAGAAGAAATTAGATATCCTGGCTGTGAAGCTCAAACTTGCCCCAAGGAACTTGACACCCCTTTCTTCCCCCCAATCCTTTTTCTCTCCTAGTGTTGACAGATTGAAATGGTGAAAGAAAAGAGAACCCACAAAGTAGCCCGAAGTCCAGGTACATAGCAGGATATCCAGAAACCAGATGCTGCTACTTTCTCCTGGAGCC
Source organism: Montemys delectorum (assembly GCA_019843815.1). NCBI lineage: Eukaryota > Metazoa > Chordata > Mammalia > Rodentia > Muridae > Montemys > Montemys delectorum. The sequence continues at coordinate 10,862 of JADRCD010193739.1, forward strand.
TTGGGGGACACTTGGTTCCTTCATCCCCTCTGAACTCTTCATTTCTCAGTTTCCTACTCTGGGCCTACAAAGCTGGAATGTTTGTCAAGCCCTATTACGAATTTTTTCCCCCATAACCTTGCATGATCCTTTCTCTAAGTTTTACATTTTTCTTTTTTCCTTTTTTTACTTCTTTTGTTTTGAAGTCCTGAAAAAAAAGAATCCACACACTTTCCATATGGTGCCCTTCCTGGAGGTTGGCCAAATCCCCAGCTCCCCAACGCTGTGTCATGCATATGCATGGCCAAGAAGGTTGTTCAGACACCCGCTGTGCCATCACAGCCTGTCTGCCGATGTGTCCACGTTGGCCAGCCCAGCACCCCACCCCGTCTGTCACCAAATCTCCACCACATTATTGGGTCTCTGAATTAGTGGCACTCAGTAGTTCTGCAAGTCCATGCAATCACACAATCCTGCAGGTGTGGGTGGGAGAAGGAAAGGGCGGCAAGGGAAACTGCTTGGCCAGCCACACACTCATAGATGACCTCAAACTCAAGACAAGATACTTTCACCACAGGGGGTGGCACATAGACCACACTGACATGCAGGAGAGCTGGGAGGAGATCCTCATGCTTCAACATACACTTGGGTGCACCGGGACAGACCCGCTGCATGCATGCTGTGAATTTAAAAGCACTCGATGGGGCTGGTGAGATGATTGCTCCGCTGGTAACTGTACTTGCCCACAAGTCTGGTGACCTGAGTTCAGTCCCCTTACCCAGCAGATGGAGAGAACTGACTCCTAAAGTTGTCCTCTGGTTTCTATAGTGCAAAGTGGCAGGCATGTGCATGTCTGTACTCACACACATACAGTAATAACAATAACAACAACAATAATAGTAATAAGTAAAAAGTTGCTAGGTGTACCTTTAATCCCAGCATGTGGGAGACGGAGACAGATGGATCTTTGTAGATTCAAGGGCTAGCAAGAGATACATGAAACTCTGCCTTAAAATTAATTTATTAATCAAACCACCTGCAATTGCCTTGTGGCCGTCAAACTGCATTGTGGGTAATTACCTGTCATAGAACACAAACCAGAACTGAGGCTGGTTATGTGTAGTCAGCATTCAAATCCTAGTTGGCATTAACACTGTCTGGTTTTATCAGAAATTAGGAACTGCTGGGCGTTTGCAGTAAAAGTTCTGGCATCTTGAATTCATGAAAATTACTCAGCAGACTAAATCATTGCTGTATCTGTTCATGAGTTAAAGAACTAGTGTGTTCAAGTAGAATGTGATGAGGTCAGTTTCGTTCTTGTTTGGTTTCTGTTGCTATGGTAAACATCAGGAGCAAAACAACTTGGGAGGAAGGAGCTTATTTCATGTTGTGCTGCCAGGTCATAATGCACCATTGAAGAAAGTCAGGGTAGGAACTAAAGCAGGAACAGAGAAAAGGGCTGCTGTTGACTGGTTTGCTCAGCTACCTTTCTTATACAGCCCAAGGCCCACGCTTACATCAAATAGCAACCAAAAAAAAAAAAAAAAAAAAAAAACGTCCCACAGACATGCCAAAAGGACAACCTACTGCAAACAATTCCTGAGTCCTTCTAGTTGTTGGTTGTGAGCCCAGCCTTTAATGGCTGGGCCATCTCTCTAGCCTGAGATTCCCTCTGGCTGTCTATGTTTGTATCAAGTTAGCTAAACTAACCAGCACAAATCTTTTGCCATGTTTTAGCATCTCCTGATTCCCTGATACACAGGAGGCACAGGGACTCAGAAGCTATTCCTGTTCGAGCCTCTTATTCCTGGGCCTTCTCAACCCCGTTAGTGCAAGATCCCCTGGGAAGGAGGGACACAGCACATAGACATGAGCCGCCAGTCTGCAGGCAACAGTGCTGTGCTGGCTGGAGAGTAGTCATCGACAGAGATGGCAGTTTGTCCAAACACTGCAGGAGGGAGCCGTATGCAGCATTCAGGATCTGGAAGGAATCATGGACCACCGACTCCAACCTTTCTAGGGCATAAACAAAGGAAGGATGGGATGCAAAAATATCTGTCTCTCCAAGCAGCAAATTAGCAACTAAATGTCCAAACAGAAGTCAGTAGGAGAGATGGACAGAGAGAAGAATGGAGAGGCCCATGCAGCAGCAGCCAGGGCAAAGACGGACTTGATGACTCAGATATCTGTCCTGCAGCTGGTTTGCTTCCTGCCTGTGCCCCACACCAAGACACTAAGCTTGAGGCCAGCCTGGGCTATGTAGTGAGTTCTAGGCTAGCCTAACCTATCTAAGAAGACCTTGTTTACCAACAAGCAATAGCTCATTTCCCTGAGAAGAGGGAAGGACCCCTTCTCACCAGCACTGACATCCCACACGTGCCAGCTTATCAGGAAGTTACCTGTTCCTTAGAAATCTCAAGAGAAACCAACAGGATGTTGTAAGTCTCCACAGGTCAGCTGGTCTGCTTTCCATGGACCCTGTGATGGCATATGGCTATATCCTGCCGTACTCTTGACTCTAGCTGTGAGTCCATTAGGACTGTTGGGAACAAGCAAAAGAAACTTGTTCTAAGTGCTGTCATTTTGTTTTCAGACTCCATCTTAATAATAAAGTGAAGCTAAGTTCTAGTTCTCAGGCCCTCAGGGAGTTGGGGACTCCCCAGTAGCTGACCAGCTTCCATTATTTATCTTTTATTCTTCTAACTATAATGACTGCTTCTGATATTCATCTTTTGCTCCCCAAAACATGTTCCTAACCAAAAACAAAAAAACAAAAACAAACAAACAAAAGAACAAATGGATTTGACTAGTTGGACTGTAAAACCTACATTCTGTATTGGATGACATAGATCAACCATATAAGGAAAGCTTTTATCACTAAATCCTAATTGGTAGAAAAATGTAACTGTAACTTGGCACAGATGTCTGTGGTTTTCAAGCATAAATTCTCTGTAACGTTCTGGGTCGAGGTCAAAGTTCAGCTTCCCAGTCTGTTCTGCTGCCTGATTGATCAGTAGAGGCTTGATTACAATAAATACAGTAAATTCTTCTCATCTGCATTGACCTGGTGTTCTAGTTGGGTTGGATCTAAGTGGATCTCATGTCAGGAGGACAAAGGAGACCCAGGTGGCCTACATATACAGCCAGCTTGGGAAATGCTGTGGTATGAACTGTCTGCAGACCCTTGGCTCGGTCAGTCCTGCCTAGCCCCTCCCTTTTCTCAATCTTTACTATCTCCAGTGACCATACTTACAGAGGACTAAACACTTCCACAAAGATTACTCATACTCAAACTCAGACCATAGAACAAAGCATAACAGACTATCGAAGGCTCTTCTTTCAAAAAAAAAAAAAAATACACAACGCCTGCAGTACCTCCCTAGATCCAGGGGTTCTGGGAGCCCAATTGTGCAAGACTGAGCCCACAGGAAACAGCTAGGAGGAAAAATGTTAGCAATGAAGCACTCTGAAGGCCCAAGGAGGCCACTGAAGCCATCAGGGCTTGCCCCAAGGTCTGGTGTGATCTGGCAGGAAGTGACAACATCTACAGGGACCCATCCCAGGGTTACAGCCATATGCATAGCATTGGCGCTGAGAGCTCGAAGAAATTAAGGGCAGGGCCAGGATTTAGGAAGCAGTCGTGCTTCCCTTTCCTGTTGCTGTAATAAATTCCTTGACATTAGCTACTTAAGGAAGGATAGATGTATTTGAGGTCACAATTCTTCAGGTTACAGTCCAACCTAATGGGGAAGACGCACAGCACCAAGAACCTAAGGAAACTAGTCAGGTCACATCCATAACCAAGAACACAGAGCAATGAATGGTTTGCAGGCTGATCACCACCCTGTCTCTACTGAGAGTCCAGAACCAGCAAGGGAATTCTGTCACCCACAATGGGTGCATCATCCATCCTCAGTTAATTCGATCAGGGTAACTCCCCCACAGGCATGTCCACAGCCCCATCCCCCAGATGATTCTAGACACTGTCAGGTTGACAATTAGCACTAACCATCACCGGAACCTAGCAGAAGTGAATGTGCTCAAACGAGGAAAGGGACGAGCTAGAGGAGCCCTGTAGGCTTCTATTTGGAGAACTAGGGGACCATGAAATGGGAAGTGAGATTCTCTGAAGGCCTACTGCTGACCACAACACAGCGGGCAAGAAACTTCCCCTCTCCCATCTAGCCTGAACACTGGTGTTGGTTGGCACAAGGTTATCCATCTCTGCCTGAAGTGCAGGAGGAGGGATGTCCAGATGAGAAGGCTTCCCTCCTGTCCCTCAGGGGACAGCCCAGACCACAGCTTCTAACCACAGATCAAAATCCTGACCTTCCACCCTTGGCCCACTCCTGACTCTTACACCCTCCTGTGGTTTACCCTGAGGGAGCCCAGGAAGTGTGGGAGTGCATCAAGTGTGGAAGGAAGCTCAACCATGTTCTAACACTAGAGAGTAGAATGCTCAACCAGTTGCATCATTTTCTACCAGCCAGCGTTCTCCTGCCCAAAGCAGCCCTCCACCCACTGAGGCAGTCCATCCCAGGGTACTTCCCCACTCCAAGGCAGTCCTCCACCCCCTGAAACAGTCCTCCATCCCAGGGTACTTCCTCACCCCAAGGCAGTCCTCCAAACCCAGGCAGTCCTCCACAATACCCCAGCATACTCTTCTACCTTGATGTAGTCTTCTACTCCTCCGGCTGCCCTCTCCCCTCTCCCTGCTACTTCCCACCCCATTTCATTCCCTCTCAATCAATCCTGGGACTTTGAAGAAAAACTTTATTGGCCTAATTAGTACTGACTGTCTGTCTTTCTGCATCAAACTGCAGCTTGTAACGCCAAGCAGAAGGCCCGCCTGCTAGGAAGTTCCCATGGTGTGAGGAGTGTTGAATCTCCGAGTTGCCATCACTAGGCATCACAGATTCCCACCAGTCCCTTGCTGCTGGGCACCCAAGGGGCCACCCCAAAGCACTCTGTGGATAGTATCTGGTGGTTGGAAGTAGTTTCATGATGATGACCACAGGCTTGACTATCAGACTCAAGTTCCATGAGGCCCATTCCACCCCTGAAAGCTACACAACCTTCTTCAGACATCTCTGAGAATCAAGGGATGCCTTCAAAGGTCAGAAGGGATCCTGGAAGGCAAGAGGGTGTGCATACATCAGCCCTTTGTTCCTGGATAACCCTCTAAAATGTCTCTTAATCTCTATCATCAGTCTACAGACAAGAAGACTCAGGCTCACTGATGAAGTCCTTCCTCCAAACTCGAAGTGGCAGAGCCACAACTCAGAGGGACTCATAGCTAGCATCCGTCTACTTTCACGCCTTCCGCTGACCATTCTTCGATGCCTGACAAGGGGAAAGTGTCCTTGCTTGAAGGCAAGCCCAAGGTGCTGTGAGACTGAGGTCTCAGGCTGGTGCTGAGTTAGAACATCTGAGGGCAGCCTACCTGAGAAGATGGAGGAGCGCTGAAGGTTGGCTCAATGTGTACAACACACATGGAGGCCCAACTCCTAAACCTTCCATGATCCTCCATTCCTCAACAGGTCTTCAGACCACCTCAACCTACCCACAGCCTACAGCGCTGGAACTTTCCAGAAGGAAGCAGGCATAGCTTTTCTAGAACCTGATATACTTGTCTGTCCTGCCCCTTGACAAGTAAATCCAGCAGTGGTATGAATCCCACAGGCACACAAGAGCCACCCGGTCAACCCCGTTCTGCTCATGCTTACTCCGGCATCGGGCCTTTCCTCCGCTTCTGTAGAATGTAGTTAAGAAATTGAGATTTAATCCTTGGCAGACCAAAGTACCATCCCCCAACTCACTCTGCTGCTCCTCCCTAGTCCGTGCCGGGGCTGAGAGAAAAGGACAAGGTGTATGTGTAACGCATACAGCAGCTACAGGGCTTGCTCATATTTAAAACTTCCTTCCATATATTTTTAATAAAACAACTGATACAAATTCAAAACCAACTTCATAAATCAAACATTATTCCATGTTGGCGGCTTCAAGGTTTCCCGGTGCTTGGCTGGGAGCACGGGTCTCCCAGACGGCTTTGCACTCCAGCGCTCCAGGTTTTCTGAAAGGTTTATTGGATTTCATAGTCCCTTAAGGGGAAACCCTTTAAATGTCTTTGCAATTATAAGTCTAATAACACTTCCAGCCCTTGGACACAGCCTTGACTTGACAGAGATAAGGAACTCCAAGTTGCTCAGTCAATACCAGGCTATTAATCTCTGTCACCTCGCTGTCACCGAAGCTCAGGAAAACAATGTCGTTTCTTGACCTAGGTGAAGGCAGGGAGTGATTTTATTCAGAATGTCGGCATTCATCAAGCTGGATTTTGTCAGCCCCTCAGCTCCTAGAAGAGGAGATCTTCATCCCACTGGCGTTGACGCCCTTCCAATCCAAGAGTTGCTTTCAGTCCTGGTCCATTATTATTATTTAGCACTTATTCAAGTGTAAAAAGACTTTAAAAATAAAGTTCTCTCTGCCATAAAGAGACCTGGCAGATAAATCACTTCCTGATGCTCTTGAACAGCCTAGGCCAAGGACAGCTGGAAATTACCAAAGGCCGTGTTTGTTTACATATTCAAATGAAGGTTAATTTTTATCCCTGTCTCTGCTCAAATTTGATTAGGGTGGGGCTCTCCCCTTCCCTTAGTGGTCTATTTATATCAACAGCCTCCCTCTTGACCTTGAAAGAAACCTAAGAAATTGTTTAAAAGAAAAGCTGACAAAATTCCTAATGAGAAAGCAAGGAGAAGCAAGCGTTTCCCAGCAGGCCAGCCAGCCTCGCTGCTGGCTGCAGCCAGAACAGCAACATACCTTGAGTTGCCTTCTCAGGGGTTGGTGGGTAAAACCAGCTGTATCCCCAACATAGCCAGGGTAGCACAGAAGCCTGGGTTCCCTTCTCAGGCCAAGAGTCAAGTAGAGTAATGCCAGTGGGCACTGCTGTAGTTTCCATAAGAAACACCACCACCCCCCCAACACACACACCATCCCCAACCTTAATGTATTTGAATTCTTGGTCAGCCCCTGACCTAACTGATTTAGGTATGGAACCTTCAGGAAGTAGGGACTTGCCAGAGAAAGTGGGCCACTGGCAGGCAGGCCTTGAGATTTTATAGACTGGCCCTACTTTCTATATTCTTGACGACGGATGCGATGTGACCAGGTGCCTTACACACCTGCAACCATGATCCCTTTGCCATCACAGACTGTATTCGTTCTTAAACCATGTGCCAAAACAAACAACAGTTCCTTCTTTTAGTTACTTTTACTGGGGATTTCGTCACAAGGAGGGCAAAGGTCACTAATATGGGTGGTACCCTATGGCACACAGCACCAGAGGTGAGGGCATGCCAACCAAGCAGCCCCTACAGACAAAGAGCTGCCTCTGGTATGTGGAACCCAGGTTTGGAAAATGGCCAGAGCAGAGCAGCTGTAGCCCTCTGGGAAACCTGAGGTTTAGGAGCAAAGGGACAGGGTGAGGCAGAGCTCTGGGCCCTAGCACTTCAGAGGCAACTGTTTCTTAGGACTCACTTCAGGATCCTGTTCTTTGAATAAATAATATTGGAGCCCTCAGAAGTCTGAAGTTGGAGAAGGAACAGCAAGAAAGCGTGCTTCTGAGAGCAGGTGCTCCCCAGCAGTCTGTCCAAAGTGCAGGCGTCTGAGACCCAGAGACGTGGTAGGACTCAACCCAACCTCTGTGAAGAAAAACGAACAGATTTCTGCTTCCGCTACAAACTAACACTTAGCAATGATGGCCATTCCTGTCTAAGGCTCTTGAATGGATGACAAATCAACTTGAGAGACCAACCGAAGAGTAATGATAGAGTTTGCCTAAGCAAAATCCAAGGCTCTCCTCTTTTTTTTTTTTTTTTAAATATGAGGGTTCCAGGAGGCTCAAACCCAAATTACCCATCAAAGAGGATATGTTTGCATTCAAATTTGGCCTCAGGTTTCTTTTGTTGCTTATATTTTGGGAAGTTGGTCCTTCTATGTCCCTTCCTACAAGCCTCCCTGAACCCCTTTTCCACAAGAACAAGGTTTGAGTTAAATACATAAGTCTCCAAGGACTGTGGGCTGTGCCTAGGGTTAGAGCTGAGAAAACAAGCTCAGCTTGTGAGTCCTGTGAGGTGGGGGTGAGAGTCAGCCAGGTCTTGGCTTCCTTATCTATACAATGGAGAGCTGGGGCAAAGCTAACTCTCACCCACTCCCATTCTTCAGGGAGCTCCTGTTGGCTTGAGACTCACAAGTGGGAAGAACATAGAGGCTAAGAGCTGAACTGACACCCAGACCCATTTGCCTGAAGCTTGCCCCTGCTCCAAGACAACCGTCAGTTCCCTGTGAGCCAGGGTGGTGAGTCACCCAGCAGGTCTACCTGCCAACCTGCCCACCTGCCACTGATAGACAGTGTCAACTTGGAAAAGCTTCCTGAGTGACTTCCTGTGCCTCAGTTTCCCCAGCTTTAAACTATGATTAGAAACAGAGCCTTTCCCAGTGTTGCTGAAAGTCTTCAACATGCTTGTACTTGGCGAGTATATACATTAGTGTGTGCCATATAAAATAGACCTCATGTGTTTCTTTTTTTTTTTTCTCGAGACAGGGTTTCTCTGTGTAGCCCTGACTGTCCTGGAACTCACGCTGTAGACCAGGCTGGCCTCGAACTCAGAAATCAGCCTGCCTCTGCCTCTGCCTCTGCCTCCCAGGTGCTGGGATTAAAGGCGTGCGCCACCACCACCCGGCCCTCGTGTGTTTCTTAAGTACAGTTTTCAGGCAAATAGCCTGGCTGTGAGTTTCTGCTCACAATGGAGAGTGTCCCACCTCTTAAAATGATTTTCTTCTTGATGCAGGGTTTTGGCTAAGGATGAATTTGAACTTCTAAGCTTCTTGCCACTACTTCCCAAGTGCTGGTCTTAGAGATATACACCATCAAACCCAGTTTACTTGATGCTAGAGATCAAGTTCAGGGCCATCGGAGCTATATTCTCAGTCTAGAATCCATCACTTAAAAATATAACTACTCTAAGTCACGGAGATAGAAGGAGACATCCTGAGAGAGGAAAGTGTTATGGGGCCTTTCTGGAACACACTGAAGACACACAGTTGTGGGGAAGGGTCAGGGTTGTGTGGGACACAGGAAACTTCTCACCCTAGACAGAGAGGCAGGGCCTACTAGGAGAAGCCACCATGTGGGTGCCCTCATATTTCCAAGTTAAAGAGGCTGGTCTCTAAGGAATTTTAGTCAGATCCACCATAGAAAAGAGCCAAGTTTGGGTCCCACTGCCTGGTTCTGATGAAAGCCAGGGCATGGGATGCTGGTAGGTAGAAGGGATACCTTGAGATTCCTCTGACAATGAGCCAACATCCCTACCAGAACTCTGCTCCTTACTTGGAACAGGAGCAGAGCTCACCTCCCCAGAGCCAAATGCAGGCATCTCTCCTTTCCACAGCTCACCAGCCACACCAGGCTAACCTTACCCCCACGGACCAGAGACAAATAAAAGATAAGACGGTGTTTCTCATAGACAAATCCTTACTTGGTAACTGACAGGGCACATGGCGGGGCCTGCTGTCCATTGGTCACCCATATCACAGAGAAGCTGGTCAAGTGAGTCTCAAATAAAAGAAAGCAGCCCTGCCGCCCCACTGCAACTGTCCAACAGCCACAAGTGGCCAGAGGCATCTACACAGCCCAGCCCTATAGAAAACCTATGTGCGGACACAGAGTGTTCTATTTAAATGTGCTGACCTAGAGCAGAAAGAGAGAAAGGGGGCTATCAATCCAGCCCCACCTCTTCAAAGCTGTCACCTCAGGATCCCAGCGTCTTAGAAGACTGTGCCAATCTTGTCCTGTAGCTTGGGAGTTATGTCATGTAAAGATTGATGTACCAGGAGAGGGCCTTTCACAAGGATGTACTATCCCTGAATGTTCCAAGCCAATGAAATCTAGGCTGACACTCCCCCACCTAGAGGTGGTCCTGTGTTGATGGGAAGAGGACAGAAGAAAGACGTAGCTCCCACAAAGTGAGCTCCCACCTAAGTGTCCCCGGATGAGGAACACACTGGGTCCCTGGGTTCAGCAACTTCAGCACCCAGGGTACCAAGGGTACATACTGACCTGCGCTCAGCATTATTTAGTCAGCAAGCAAATATACACATATAATGTAGGCTTCAGCCTAGAGAGAAGGCCAGGGGACCTTAAGTCACTCAGAAGTAGCTCTGCTTCATAAATGTGGAGTCGCTATAGGTTCCCCGACTAAATGCATCTGAATCAAGGAGAGAGCCCCAGGTCCCACTCCTGTAGAATCCATCTGGGGGACACAGATTGTCAGGGGAGGAGACTCAAGCCCTGTCTCATCACTATCACATAGCCAGGAAGAAAGCCAGCCCCAGGGGAGCAGGCAGAGAGCTACGAGACGTCTGTCTCCTGCCGTAGATCTGCCCTGAAGATCAGTTCAGACCTCGCACAGAAAGCATATCACTGGCCTTCACGCACAGATGTGGCATTTACAAGAAGCCGCCTACACTCAAGTGTTCCACCTCAGGAGCCCTGGGAGGCCAGGGCTCCCCTTAGGTCAGTTATAGACTATGGGTGTCAGTCTGGGTAGACAACCCACCCTCAGTCTCCCAGGGCAGAAGCTCAGCTGGCCGCCTTTTATCCAAACCACAGCCAAATCGACGCAGGGTTCTGGGAGAAAAGACATGAATACTGTGAGCAATGGCATTAGCAGCTGGCATTTCTTGATGGAATTTTAGAGATCTATGATCGAGCTAATGTTCCATGGGAATTACCTCATTTTATCTACACCATGACCCACAGAGAACTGCCCCATTTTACAGATGGAGAAACTAAGGCTCAGAGAAGTTCAACAATTTCCCTATGATCCCACCACAGGTAACAGAAAGAATGAGCACTTGTTCCAATTTGTATTACAATGTAGGCTTACGGGTCATGTGGCGGGGTCATACTTTCTTCAAGTTTGAGTGAGCGAACTGAAAATCCAATAGAAAATTTCAAAGAACTAATTATCTTCTATAATAACTTCCAAATGACCAAAGCCAGTAGTACTCTGGATTGATTCAAGAGGTGGCTGAGTGCTCCCTGTGGCAGAAGGAAATCACCATGGCCTTTAGAAACATTCACTGTGCCCTAATCATTGGAGTGAAGCCATGGCTGAGGGGTCTTCTGGGAGAGAATCCACTGCAGACATGAGATGAAGAAGGAAGCGCCTTCTCTGTCCAGATGACCTGTCAGCACCGGGGACTCCCGTCCCCACATGGCAGGTTCAGAGAGCAGGTCCAGGCAGTGCTCCATTCTGCCAGCTTCCGAGATGGGCAGGGGCATGGGCCTACTTCCCAAGGCACACAGCCCATAAATCAGCCAAAGCCGGCTGCACAATTGCAGAGCGCCTCTTTCAAGCAGCTCTGAGGAAAAATGGCTCCATCTGCTCGCTGCTGGGTCATAAATAAAACAGAATTGGAGCAAAATGGATGGAAAGCAATTTTTGGAAGATGAATTTCCAAGGCTTGGCTTCCATTCTGGCTCCTCTTCTGCGACTGGAAATGGTCGGCTGCGGTCCTGTGAAGCCAGGGCTGGAGCAGACTGGATGGGTGGGAAACATGGATGAGAGCTGCCATCATAGGCTTCTTGCAAAGGCTTCTTCTTCTGCTCTTCCTCCTCCTCCTCCCTCTCCTCCTCCTCCTTTGTTGTTCTCCATCATCACCCTCACCACCACCATCATCATCACCACCACCACCACCATCATCATCATGATAAACTGGTTAATTGGCTTCTGATGCCTTCTTATGCAGACACCAAGCTGGAAGCTGCACATCTACCCACTTTGAGTCTTGATCTATCCTGACTGCATGTACTTAAGGCTGCAGAGCTCTTCCCCATAACAGTCTCCATGTCTTGTACTGTGCTTTTCTCTATCACTTTTTAAGATGTCCTTTCGCTGGCACATACAATTGTGCATATGTATGGGAGGGCATAGTGTGACACTCGTGTGCATGTGTGCAAAGTAGAATGATCCTCTCTGGGTCGCTGAAAGAGCATCTCTTTAAGATTTATCATTTGTATTGGGAACATTCAGAATTCCCAAACAGTTCTCTTCCCATTGTCTTCGTCCTAATCTAGAGCAGGCACTGCTTAGAACAGGGAGCTTGCCAGCTTTTCTGTCCCACTATCTCGGAGCTAAGGACAAGTCTAACCAGCAGAAAGAATTCAATAAATGTTTTTGGATCACTGAATGAATGTCTGTCTGAATGAATGAATAGATTGATTAATTAACTAATTAGTTATGGGATTTCCCACAATCTGTGCAGAATAGCCAGCCTGCCTTTACACCCATTTCTTACCTCTGATTGACCATAGTACATTTTGTAGACCTTCCTATGGTCAGAATTCCTCCTGAACTGTAACTTCCGGCCTCTGTCCATGGTGCACTCTGCCCTGGTATTCCTTTGCAGATCTTCCTAGGCAGCCTCGACCCTTCCCCTAGCTTTGCTCCTGGTGATGAGAGCAATAGCATTTATTATTCTTTTAGCTCTTTATCAGTGCTCATGGAGTGCCCCTCACATTGTCATCACATACACTCATTTATGACCTTGCAGTGGTGAATATCTGCCCAAGGTGGATTTATTCAGTCAGTGCCATAACCCAACCCAGGGCAAGGCATGGGACAGCAGGAAGTCTGAGGACTTGTGATTTGTTGCTGATGTGGGCACTATGCTAAGCCATCTAGGACCCTCTTTGGTTCTTAGTGACATTGACATGTGCTTGGGGGTGCCAATGTCCTGTATCAGAACTGTATCTCCCTTAAAGGATATGTAAGGGTTTCAAATAAATGCACACAGTCAAATTGAAAATGCACCCAGCAAGGTTATGTAAATCCATTGTAAATGAGTACATCCAACAGCCAAGACAAGGGCCAAGGGCTTCTCTAGAAATGGAGATCCAGTCACCTGCCCCTCCCACTCCTCCGCAGAAAGTCACCAATGCAGACTGAGGACCTAGAGCCCTGCCTGAAGAGCCAGGTTCTTAGCTGGCTCTTCCACACACTTGCCAAACACCTGGTAACTCTGAAACCTCTCCCTCCTCACTTGACCTTCTATTTTCCCTGTGTACAAAAATGAAATGAGGTTTCTCTCAGAAGTGACTGTGAGACTAAGAATACTGTCTCCACATATCTTCTCCAGTCTTCCCTCCGCAGTTACCTGCCCTATGTAGTGTGGCTTGTGCATAGTAATGACATTAATAACTTGTCAAATAAATAGATGTGTGGGTGGATTTATGGATGGATGGGTACATGGGTAGATGAAGCAAAATCACTTGGTAATGTTTCAGAGTGGAAAACCAAAATGAAGTGGTTAAGAGAGATAAAGAGAACCTGAAGATGTGCCTGACTGAGAAAAGAAGCCAGAGTCAGCCATCACTCCTCTTTGTATCATTTTATCCAAAGCTGACTTGAGTGAAGCCTTTGACCACAAACTAAAAGATTATAAACACTGAAAAGTACGACTCTTCCGAGGTGAGGAGGGTAAAGATGGCTGGATATTGATGTCTGGAGAGGTGAGAGACTTTTACCTTATAGCGCACACTCATATTCACACCAGATGGGGTTAATAAGCGGGGGGGGGGGGTGTGTGTGTGAAATAGGAAGCCTGCCAGAAGAGACCATTGAAATAATTCAGGGATAGGATTGAGATGCACTTCCGCTGATAGGATGATGACCCAGAACGCACAAGGCCTACAGTTTGATTCTGAGCACTTGCCTCATGAACAGTCCTGATAGTGCATGTCTATAATCCCAGAACTTAGGAGATGGAGGCAAAAAAATATCAGAAGTTCAGGGTCATCCTCAGCTACATATTGAATTCAAGGCCACCCTAAACTACACAAGAATCTGCCTTACAAAAAAAAGGAGAAGGAGAAGAAGAAGAAGGAGAAGGAGGAGGAGGAGGAGGAGGAGGAGGAGGAGGAGGAGGAGGAGGAGGAGGAGAAGAAGAAGAAGAAGAAGAAGAAGAAGAAGAAGAAGAAGAAGAAG